>SKCR01000073.1:0-132189 GCA_019454045.1 Zanthoxylum bungeanum
GCCTGATGTCTGAGTTTGGTTCCATTATTTGACCCGCACCCTCTTACTTGGTACCCATATTACAAATATCACCAAGGAGCGGATGATTCTGCTTTACTCGTTAGTTTAGGGACATTCAATAGATATAGGTGGGCTGATTTCAAGTAATATAGTTCGGGCATCTCACTTTGCACATACTGGACTGCTATATTGCAGTTTCATCACTAAACTGTTGGGGTTGGTGCTCAGAGCGCCAATCCGGACCGTATTTATGTCTGATTCATGAATACGAACATCCCCTTATTCCATAATATTACTTATTTATGGTTGCACCTCTTGTTTTTATATACGTATTCGATTTGATTATGATTAGATTGAAACTAAATGTTGTTTAGTGATATGTATATATTAGACAAAGGCCCGATAATATATAATGCAGTACACAGTTACAAAGTTAGTTTGTAATTGACATTGGGAAGGGTCACTGCTATATATATATATATATTATCAAACATTGTTCCTGGTCAAGATTTGCTAACACGGGTCGGTTAGTCAAATCCGTTGAGACCAGTACATGTCGTATATCGAGACTTGGTCCGATGGTTTTTCCCAATGAACCATGAGTCTGGAGAGACTTGTATAGACGTGTAGGTGTTTATAGTGTATAAACACTGAACGGCTCACCGAAGATTCTTAATGGATGGTACACCAATGTCAATAAGAATCTTCTCGGGTTGAGTAGCATAGTGGTCCTTCGAGTTGAGATACCACTGTGGATGTATGAGACATCCTCCACACTTAGATGGCAGTCACGTCACCGATCTATTAAGATCAGACCTCCGTCTGATCATTGGGTGTGGACCGATCCTCAGGATATCCTGTGTGTGTCAAGATAGGATCCGTCAGTTCTGTGTACAGAGCATAGGTAGTCCATTTATAATTAGCAGTCTGTTAAATATGTGGCCACAGTATACTTCGGAAGTAAGTTCCGAATGTTATTTAGAGATTTCTAATAGATACGTCGACGGATAATACCTATAGAGATTTCACGTTTACATCTATATCTCTGGTATTATCCGGATACCTGTGACGGGGGGATTATACGTATGCAATGACCTCAACTTGTATGATTCAGCTAGTTTATCCGTGGTCGTCATAATCTACGGGTGGATAGATTATGCACACGAAATTGGATTTTGTGACGGATATACCTGAATCTAGAGAGTCTCAATAATGACACATACTCGTAGAGCACTAGGGCAAATTTTGTGAATAATGATGATTATTTACAAATCGTTTAAACGTTAAACGAAAAATACATGCGAACGGGCCGAACCGTCATTTCCTAATTAATGTGTATTTGCATTTAATATATGATATTATTAAATACACATTAATAAATAGTCAAATAAATGTATTTGACATATATAATTAATATATGTATTTGAGATATTTAAAGTAAATATAATACATATATTTGATATATTTGTATTTAATTAATTATTTAATTGTTAAATGATTAATATAATTAAAATATAATATATCACCAAATGATAAAGTTAGGAAATGATTATAAGTTGAAATTGTTGACTTATACATTAAAGGAAATGGTTGTCAAATTGATTTTGACTTCTTAAGATATTTGTTGAAATTGTTTGAAAAATGAAAATATATTTTTCTTTAATTTCGGCCAACACCCTATTTGAATATAATTGTTATATTCTTGAGTTGCTTTTGTTGACTTGTTAAAAGGTTATTAAAGTTGTAATGATTCAAGTAAACAAGTTGACAAAGCTTTAATTAAATGAAATAAAAATATCATGATATTTTGTATATACACCTTAAATTCGGCCAAGGCTTTTTTTTTTGGAGGAGGTATATATTGTTTCATTTATTTTAGGGTTTCATTAACCTTTTCACTTTATCAAAACTCCATTAAAACAAGGCAAAGAAGGTAGAGAGAAAAGAAAAGAAAAACAAGGAAAAGCTTGGAATTTAGTAAGTATTTCCAACCTTCCATTAGAGAGTAATTTGTTCCTCTTGTTGTGGGCAACATCTTGTGATGTTCTTGAGTTTTTATATTCTTTATTCTTTGTATTTTGATGGATAAAAGTTTGATGAAGGTGATATGCATGTATGATGTTGGAAGTTTATTACTAGTGTAGTAATAAGCATTCTTTTAATGTTTTAGAACCTTGTTGCCATTCTAGAGTTATTGACCCACTCTTAAATGACCTAGAATTGTTCTATAGTTGTTTCATTGTGTTGAGACTTGATTTGGATGGAAGAAACATGATTGAAGTATTGGATTTAACCAATTTGGTCTAATTTGTCCAATTTGAAGAAATTGAAAAATTAGGGTTAAGACCACTTCAAATTTGGGGTTTTTCATTTATATGGTGTATTAGGATGTTTATATTACGCATATAAAGTTTCATGTTGATTGGATTTCATTTGGATGTGTCTTGAAGCATGGAAGTGCAAAATGCACACTTTGGCACCTAGTGAGGCTCTCGGCCAAGTGTAGCATTTTTGGGATTTATGTTGCCTTTGGTGTTTTGATGTTTTGAACATGCTAAGTTCATCTTAGAAATGATTTAGAATCATTCAAAATTGATTTGATCAATTTCGGACTAAAATGGACAAAATACCAAGTGTAAGGGTAATTCGGTAAATTCACTTAAATATGATTTATTGAATTTTATTTCATAATTTGATTATTGGATAATTAAATAAATATGTTTATTTAATTAATCCGAGAAAAAGTTTTGAAATCGGAAAATTTGATTTTCCACCGCTTCCGCTGCGTTACCGGATTTACCCCGATAAAACCCCTACAAAATGGTATCAGAGCGAGTCTGATTCTAGGCCTCCATAAAATGATTAGCTTGTTTTATTCAATGTTTATTCATGTTTTCTTGACTTTATACATGCAGGTTATAATCTAATTTGATTAGATTTAGGGTGTATGACACTTAATGGAATATCCCTGCTTAATAAGGTTTTAAAGTAACTAGTATTTGGAATACTTGTTTCTTGGTCCGTCTTGTCATACGGATTATAAATATTTTTCCGTGACTACATCCGAGACCGTGCCTCTTCTGTGAGGGTGTAGCCGATAGAGATTTATTTATGCCGGATGTATATTAGATACTAGATAAATTCAAGCGAAAGCGGAATCCTGAACGTGCCCTAGCTGTCAGGGTTACGCAAGTAACTTGAGTTTATCATTGACGAGTTTAACCTTGGTACGTCTCCTTGTGGGCCTACCTTAGCAGCGACAACGAGAAACGACCAGGACTGGAACCTCGGAGTCACTAGTGAGTGATTGACAATGAGTTGTCTACCTGTGAATATACGTAGGCGAGACCGTGCCTCTGCTGTGAGTCGAAATATATTCATGGGGTCCACTCCCCATTATGGAATTCGATTTAATTATTGAATTCTCATTTTTCCGTTGGGGATTACGGTATTACGTAAAATAATGGGAGGCACTGCTAAGTTTAAAAATTCCTTAACTTAGACAGTGTGTATTATTATGGAAATAGCCGCTTGTTTGTTTTCCTTAATCTATATTAGATAGAATTAAACTTTTAATTCACTGCACACATATTTTGATATGTTATCTGACTTGACTCTTGGTTGCAGTTATTCTAGAATAGGTTCTAGATACTACTAGACTAGGATATTATTAGATTGGTCTAAACCATCGGGAACTATTGTTCCGATTTTCTTCAAAAATAAAGATGGTTAATGACTTAGTTTCTAAGTCATGATAGATAATCTAGATAGATATCCCTTTTAGGATATAATACTTTAGAGAATAGTTTCTTATGCAGTAAGAATTGACTTGAATTAGTTCATGTCTCGAGATTCTTGACTGCATTAAGAAAGCCCCATTAGGTATTTGTTTATCTAGTAATGACGTTTCTTAGCTTTAATTACCTTTAGAGGCAATGTGTCCGAAACGATTTGCTAATCAATTATTTGCAATTGTTGTGAATAATTGAATGCATATAT
Source organism: Zanthoxylum bungeanum (assembly GCA_019454045.1). Classification (NCBI taxonomy): domain Eukaryota; kingdom Viridiplantae; phylum Streptophyta; class Magnoliopsida; order Sapindales; family Rutaceae; genus Zanthoxylum; species Zanthoxylum bungeanum. The sequence goes on from SKCR01000073.1 coordinate 4,000, forward strand.
TAAAGCTAAAGAAAGGAGATGTGTATAGTTGTGTATAGAAAATATCGATTTTCACAAATACTACAACTATAGGTATTGGATACCAGATCTGTCGTCAAGTTGTTTAAAAATATTAGTTAACAATTGTTTTGATATTTGATATCGGAACTTGCGACTATTGGATAGTTACTTGTTCTTAATAAACAATTGTTATATATATTTTAAATATAACTAGTAGTGTCATTGACGTAAAGATAAACATTAAGAAAAATTATTCGGTAATATAAATAATTTAGAACGGTGCTTTATGAGTTTAATCACTTAAGCATTAGATGCTCATTCCGTATGGTAAAGGATGGTTTGATACGAGATCACACCACACATCCTTATCCATTTAATGAATATTGTATTCAGGAAAGTGATTAAGATCTCGTTTAACCAATGATTGTCATTGGACCACCAAAATTATTTAACTGATATATTGGATGTATGTAGTTTAATAAATAATAATTGCTTAAGGTAGTTTTCTTTATTTCGTAACTTAGTTGATGAATTGTCATAACTTAGTTACGTGTTTCTGAAGGAACACATATTGAAAGTCTTGAAAGTATCAAGAACTTTCAATATGTTCTGATGAAACAAAGATTGAACATTTTTGACTTGTTCAAATATATTCAATCTGGAGTATTTAGAAAACTTGATCCTTAAAATTCATTACATGTCTTTGAACTGTTCAAAGATTTTTGATACGATCAAACATTTGAATTTAAAGCAATTAGTTCTAAGGTTATTCAGTGAATATGATTCATATTCAATATTATTCTTCCACGATTCCATCTTGATGGAATTGAGTAGTGGGAGCAGTCGAATCTTATATGATTTGATTCGTTTGATATTGAATGTTACCGAATTAGTTTCAATACTCTTGGGGATATGCTCCAGTAACACTAATACATCTCTTTAATTAATGTTCCATTAATTTCTACAGTTACATATATGATATGTATAGGTAGAAAATTCGAATCTTGAAAAGTTTGAGATTTGAATCTTTCTTTTATGTAATAGTTATATAATGGAAATTACTTACACCTTGGAGGTATAAGTAAAAGTTTATCATTTATTCTATTTAATAGAATATTGTATTCTATTTAATAGAATATCTTTCATACGATCCTAAGTAATAAAATTGTTTTATTACTTGGTGTGTAACATCTGATGTTAATTATTGTAGAAAAATACTTGACTTATTGAAGTCAAATGTGAGAATGATAAATTATAATTGGAACTATGTAATTAATAAGATGAAACAACCCTTATACATCTTCTATATAAGTCTAATATGATATCAGAATCATTTACGAGTATTTGATACTTAATGGTTCTGTTGTTTTCTTATTGAAGAAAATTATCCTATAACTTATAATGGAAGCGATATTTGATATCGATTCTGGAAGTTCACCATTGAACCATAGATCTAAGATTGTTCATAGCTTACTACGATCAAGTTTTGAACTTGATTACGCTTTCATTATGAATTAGTTCATGATATGTGCTAATTGTTTGCGCAGCGAAAGCATTGTGAGCTTATAAAGGTTTGACCTTAACAGTGTGACAGTGAGAAATGTTATACTCAGCAATCTATTGTAGATTATGAGAAAACTTATCTCTAGTCACACTAATTGAACAATTAAAGATATATTGGTTAATGTTAATATGAAATTGTACATTTTAACTAAAGAATGCAAAATGGCGTTTTTTGAATGACTTATTCGGATAAGAGATCAGTTGTGATTTCTTTGTTTGAAGAGTTCATTCTGGAATGGCCATAGAGTTTGTGTTCTGTTGAGATCTCAGTTTTGTGCTAGCTTATAGAGCCTATTGTAGACTCGGATAAGTCTTCCAGAAATATGTGTTCTCTATTTTTGATATTGTCAGATTGTCTGATCTTGTCAAAGTATATAGAATACATATATGATAAAAGGGTTAGTGGGAGCGTACAAATTACTTTCTAGTGTTATATATCCTAACAACATTATCATTATTATAGTAATAATGAGATGCTTGTGAGGTAAAAGGTTTACCTAAGTCTTCTTTACTCCGTGAAAACAGTGGGAGTAGTCTCTGTTATATACGATATAAAGTTTTATATAAGATATAAAACCAAGAGACTTGTGAGATACTCCTATTATTCGTACATAAGATATGATATAATAAAGGACATAGCTAGGTTATCTGTATGACAGTTAGTATAATTGTTGGACAGTTATTATGTGTCTTATATAAAGTATTCATCTTTCGTAAAGGATGATTCCTTTTTCGAAAGAGATATTGATTAGAATGTCTAATCAATCTTAAGTATCATTTGATGATGACATAATAAATACTTTATAATGTGCGATTGTAGATATCGATTTAATCGTAATTGTTACGAGTTATTTTGATATCCTATAGACCATATGATGGATCTCGAAACAAGTTCTTTGTGATCCTTGAGATATTGAGAACGAGTTTCTAATTCATGGAGAATACAGTCTGCAACCATTAGGGTCATATTAGTTTTGAGACTAATTATGACGTTAGACAGTCTACATCATAAAGAGTCACAAAAGATGCAGTGAGAGTGTCACGAAGGATTCTACTATCTGAATAGAATTAGATGCAACTTATGAAGTATTGACTTATGAAGTTGCATAGTGACCTTATAAATTAGAAGTTTTATATTGGTGTTGTGCTTGCGGTTGTCCGCATAGTATTTTGGATTTGATCCCTAAATACTTAGACAACTCAGTAGCTGTAGCACAATACTGATGTAGCATCAGAGTCATATTAATGTATAATTTAGATTCTACAAAATATGAATGATGCTATCTATGGGAAATGATGGAGTTTGTTTGACAAACTCAATATATCATAGCGAACCTGCTTTTTGTTGCCTACCTCTTAAGTACTGGGTGAGCTTTTGAGGGCCATGTGCATACGATACAGATTGTGATGTGTATATGATACCGTGGATTGGCACTAGAGCAAGTGGGAGAAATTGTTGGGGTTGGTGCTCAGAGCGCCAATCCGGACCGTATTTATGTCTGATTCATGAATACGAACATCCCCTTATTCCATAATATTACTTATTTATGGTTGCACCTCTTGTTTTTATATACGTATTCGATCTGATTACGATTAGATTGAAACTAAATGTTGTTTAGTGATATGTATATATTAGACAAAGGCCCGATAATATATAATGCAGTACACAGTTACAAAGTTAGTTTGTAATTGACATTGGGAAGTGTCACTGCTATATATATATATTATCAAACATTGTTCCTGGTCAAGATTTGCTAACACGGGTCGGTTAGTCAAATCCGTTGAAACCAATACATATCGTATATCGAGACTTGGTCCGATGGTTTATCCCAATGAACCATGAGTCTGGAGAGACTCGTATAGACGTGTAGGTGTTTATAGTGTATAAACACTGAACGGCTCACCGAAGATTCTTAATGGATGGTTGACCGGCGTAAACACACACGTATAACGCAAGTGCACGTATCGTTCAAGTAGTATAAAAATATCGATCCCACGAGGACTTAATTCGTACTGTTGTTATTAATTGTTGAATCTATTTATTTACAAATATCTAATTGAGGGAGAAGTGATTGATTTCTTGAAATGATCTGCTTTGTAGATTTGCTAAATAAATAAATAAATAAAAAGACAAAAGAAAATACTAAGGAAAATAAAAGACTCAAAGATCTAGGGTTGTGAATCTTTCTAATATCTTTTAAAAGATGAAGTGATTATATCATAGTTAGGTAAAATATTGAATTATTAATCTGGAACACTAAATTATGTACAAGCCTCTTCCGATGGTCATTTACAAATACCTAGAATAATCAAATTGAACCATATGTCTATGTCAATTAAATTACCTAGATTCATTAAGATTGAATTCCAATTATTGATTACCCCCGCCCAACAGGTATATTCCTATCCTGTAAGGAAATCTATTAAAGGTTTATCTATCCTTAAAGAAGATCGTGGGTTGTTGAGTATAAGGTCTTTAAACTTAAAATCTCTATGTCTAGTTCATTTTAAGTTTTATCTAATCAATTTTATTAGTGATCAGTTAATAAAAAGGCATTAAGGTTATGACTCAACAAATAATTCTTTTAGTTACCCAAACTATAATCTAACCCTTTTTAAATCGGTAATATTAGATTTTATCACAACCCTAGATATTTAACTTAGTTACAACACATAACTAAAGCTAATATAAACTTTAAAATACATAAAATGAAATTGCTGAAAAGTAATAAAAAGAAATGTTAAGGTAAAAGGAATTAACTTCTACTATTCACTATTTAGATATCTCCCATAAAATAATATGTAATCTTGTGATTTTTTAAACCAACCGTCCGGAATGGCGGTATCCTGATTCAGTCAAATTCAAATATACCAGCCATAAGGCGGAACAAAAATATAAACTTAAACCAACTGTCCAGTATGGCAGTATCCTTTATTAATTCAGATTTTAAGTAGTTTATATATTATTTTAAAGGGAGATTAATCTAAATAGCAAAAGTAAAAGTATTACCTCATTACCTCAGCATGGAGGAGTTACCTCCTCATGGATGAATAGAATTACTACTATAAAGCGTAAATAAAACTGAATATAAGAAACTAAAGAAGAGAACTCTTTATTTATATATAAGGATTTCAGAGGAAGAGGTACATTTGAAACTAAAAATTCAAAATCTATTTATAGGCAAAAAAATCTAATTTTTTATTATTATGTTTTGATTTTTTATTTTTTTATTTTTTTTCTGATTTTTATTTTTTTTTATTATTTTTTTTTATCGCTGAATTTTCGACACGTGGCATGGTGTGCTAAAAAAGAAGGCTCGTTGAATTTTTGACACGTGTCATGGTGGTGCAATTACCAAAATACCCTCGGTGTCGGGACGCCCAAAATTACCAAAATACCCGTTTTGCCAAATTTCACAGTTTTGCTCCAAATCACCTCCAGAATGTCCTGAAACTTTATTTAGGTGTCGGGATGCCCAAAATTACCAAAATTTGTGTCGGGACGTCCAAAATTACCAAAATACCCTTTTTGCCAAATTTCACCAAATTTCATGGTTTTGCTCCAAATCACCTCCAGAATGTCCTGAAACTTTATTTATCTACAAAATAACACAAAACACATCAAAATATTCACAAAACTCAAGAAACTATATAAAATATTAAGTTAAATGAGTGGGAAATAGTGATAGTTTTACCACTCATCACACCCCCAAACCTAACATTTTGCTAGTCCTCGAGCAAAATAAAATAACATAATAAAATTTTAACTAAGCCATTTTCGTAGGGATCACGATTGCATTTAGCATATGCAACAAGCCTTTAAACCCCTAGGTGTCCCTAGTGGACGAGTTGTAGTCTCGTGAGGGTTTACAGCAATGATACCCACAAACATTTTATAAAAGTAAAAAGAAAGTAAAATTAATGCACACAAAACAAAAAGACAAGAGAAAAGAGAATAAAGAAGTTAGTGACTTAATCATGTGAAACTTCTACTCCAAGTTATTAGTTGTTTTGTTTCATTTTAAATTACTGAATAAGTAAATTCTCCAATTATTTTTACCATTCTCCATATACACAGACAACAAAATATTAAATAACTCATTTTGCCCACAACAGTCATAAATGCAGTTGATAAGAGAGTAATATTTTTGTCCTAAAGTTTTATTAGAATTCACATCTTTTTGTAGTAATGGAATAAATTTTCTGATTTTTCTGAATTTCTCTATTTTTTATTTATATACAATATCTTCCATCTATGTAGCGAGCTTTAGGTCGGTGGCTCCCAAACCAGTTGGCTTTAGGGCATCGGGTGTTAAGACACCCCTAAGGACTTAATTACTCAGACTTCAGATATATATATTTATTTTCTATCATCTTTTTGATCCATGTAGTGAGCTTTGGGCCAGTGACTCCCAAACCAGTTGGTTTTAGGGCACTAGGTATTAAAATACCCTTACAGACTTAATAACTCGAATCTCATATGTTTTTTTTTTCTTTTATTTTTTATTCCATCACTTTTTTTGAGATGCTTCTCCAATTAAACTATAGCACTGAATATTACAATCTTTTCAATTTTATCCTATGTCCGTATGTTACCATGTATGTTGATAATATCTGCCAACTAAGTCTATGAAGATCCATTTTAGTCAGTTTTATGGAGATTTTACAAATTAAATAATTGAAAAGGAAATAAACAAAAATTAACTTGTTTCGAAAAAAATGGGTTTTGAAATACGTATCAGGAGTGAGAATTCCTTACACAGCTATTTCTTACAAATTCCATCTTTTTAGTCAACATAAAAACAAAACCATAAAAAAATAATTTTTACTGGTCATGGTGTGTGACTAACTGTCGAATGGACTTCCCGTTGTAGATTCCCCAGAGGGAGGGTGGAGCGAGGCTCACTTAAATACCCAAGCCCCTTTAGGCTCTTATCGCTTGGTGTCAGGAATAAACAACGAGTCCTCCAAACTAGTCTATCACAACAAGCTACATGTGAATGATTATCTAGGTGCCTTCACAGCTTTTCCTTTTAGAGAGGTAGTGAGTGAAGGAAGACACCAAACCATCACCTAGCTTTAAATATGCCTTTGATAAAAATGCAAAATATTTTTGTAATTTTTGAAAATTTTTTAATTTTTTTTTTGTATTTTTCGAAAAATTTTGGACTAAAAATAAAAACACAATACATACAAGTACTATTAACTATTCCTCACCCCCAAACCTAAATGAGACATTGTCCCCAATGTCTTTAAACAGTAGAAGAAGAGTTTAGAAGATAGTATCTGGTTAGCTAATTTTCTACAAGCAAATTAAAGGTTAAGATCCAGATTTATTCGACGCTTCTTACCACGATCATCATCAGACCATTTTATCTTTGAAAGGATAGGATCAACTTGTGGTTCATAGGCTAAGAATTGGTCTATTAGATCCGGAGCAGACCTGGCAGTAAAAAGGAGTTCTTTCATAGGTTTTGACACCAACCCATTTCTCCGGGCATCATCAAGAAACACACAAAGAAAATCATAAAATTCATCAACGTTGAGCAGTCCAAGCGGTTTCTGGTGTATGTTCAGGTTCGCCCAAGATAACACTATAAAAATTTCCTCCAATGTGCCCAAACCTCCTGGCAAAGCAATAAAAGCATCATAACGGTTAATCATTTCCACTAGTCGTTCAGACATACCTGGCACGATCAGTTCCTCTCCGTTTGATGGTTCAATCAGATTTGCCTCTGCCAAGGGTTTTAGGATGATTCCCAAAACATGACTGCCTCCTTCTTGTACGGCCTTTGAAACGATCCCCATTAGTCCAAGATTGCCTCCGCCATATATTAAGTGCATATTCCTTGCAGCTAAGACTCGACCCAATTCTTGTTCTGCTTCTATGTATTGTGGTTTAGTACCAACACTACTTCCGCAAAACACACAGATGTTTTTAACTCGTCTTCTTGAAGTGGCTTCCATTTTTCTATGTATTTCTTTCTTAACTCTGGATGCCTCCAAAGGTGCAATGACGGGCTGAATTTATAGTACCTGAAAAATTGTGAGTAATAATAGCACTAGTATCTTCCAAAGGAAGCTTGTTAGCAAAATAAAACAAAAGAAATCGTGAAAGGTCAAAAAGTATGGATCCTGTCTACGAAAATAAAGATAATTACAACTGAAAAGCAAATCAAAGCAATAATTAAGGCAACAGAATTGTGTACGCAATACGCCACTCGCTTAGTATAAATTCATTAGGATGTGTCTCAAGAATTAATTCTTTACTCAACCATCGCTAATGAATTGGTTCTCATCTTTATGATTGCCAAACACCATTCTTTCTGTCTTAAAATGATCTGTTTGTGCTTTTCCCTACAAAACAACACACAAAATTAAAAATTCTATAACATGAAATATGAAAACAAAAATTACAACAAACTGCATGGGTTGCCTCCCTGCTAGCGCTAAATTTTTCGTCTTCAGCTAGACGTGACTGAAATCTATCTGTCAAGGAGGTTTCAATGTCGTTTTGGATGTCCTATTAAAGACAATCCCATGAGTGTTGCTTTTGAAAGGTCTCTTCCAACGGTAAGGTTGTAAAAAGAATTTGGACCCATTTAGTGCTTGTGCCACCTTTTTAACTTTTGTTGCTCCATTGGTTCCTGAAAAGAAAGAAAGAAAATCAGGAGGTCTCGTATGGTGCTTGACTTGGAATGGGATTTCCATTCTATCAAGTTTCTGAGTAATATCACTAAATTGTACTCCCCAAAACAGTGATGTTTCGCCTGAATGCTCTGGATCTTCTAACTTTTGTTCTTCCATTTGCTCTGGCTCTTCCTCTACCTTTTCTTCACATATGAATTTTAAGATTTCTGTATTGAGTTCTTCATCTGTCATTTGTGAAATGCATGCTTCATAAGTATCTGCCTGAGGATGTAAAGATGATTCAGACATTAGGTCTTCATCCTCTGGTTTGACTGGAATGGATGGTTTAGGAAGATCTTCTTCAAACATCGTTGCAAAGCATGCTCCAAGATCTTCATTCTAAGGATGGAAAGTTTCATCCTTCCTTGTTGGTGCAGTTGGTACAAGTAGCTCAGCTTCTTCATCTTCGTTAGAGTCAAAATAATAAAAATCAAATTGAGAATTTGTTGGTGCAGGCTCCTGAACTGATACCTCTGATTCTTGATACTGCTCAGCCTCGTCCTCTGTTATGATGTCATGATGAATCTCAGGATATTCAAAGGCTTCTTCAGTATTATTTGAATTTGCTCCGTGAGATATGTGATTCAGGTTCTCTGTTAATTGTCTAACTTGATCTGTCATCCTTTGTATAGACGTCGCTTGACTCTGAATTTGTACATCAAATAGAGCTTCCCGTTCTTCGAACAAATTTTTGAGCATGTGAATCAACTGATCTTCCCTTGATGGATCTGGTTCTTGATGAAGATCGTAGATGAATGGTGGATAAGATGGAAAATGTGATGATTCTTCGTACCTTGAATGATTCCAATAATTCTGCCACTCTGAAAGGTATATACATTGATCGCTCGGGTGGTTACCATCACATATTACACATCTCTCCATTTCATTCTGATGAGCAAATGTAGTGTTGCTTGGTTCTGGCTTCCAGTGATAGTTGTTGGGCTGGACAACAGGCCTCAGAAAACTAGACTGTTGCTCCCGGATTTGAGGTGTATCTTTTTCTAGTAAAACTCGTAATCTTTCAAAATGTTCCATTTTTTAATCACCTGAAAACAAAAGGAAGAAATAAAAAGTACAGATAATAATAAAGAAAATTAGATATAAGTAAATTAGATAGCTTCAAAATTAATAACTCAAGAAAAATAAGTCCCCGGCAACGGCGCCAAAAACTTGACCGGCGTAAACACACACGTATAACGTAAGTGCACGTATCGTTCAAGTAGTATAAAAATATCGATCCCACGAGGACTTAATTCCTACTGTTGTTATTAATTGTTGAATCTATTTATTTACAAATATCTAATTGAGGGAGAAGTGATTGATTGCTTGAAATGATCTGCTTTGTAGATTTGCTAAATAAATAAAAAGACAAAAGAAAATACTAAGGAAAATAAAAGACTCAAAGATCTAGGGTTGTGAATCTTTCTAATATCTTTTAAAAGATAAAGTGATTATATCATAGTTAGGTAAAATATTGAATTATTAATCTGGAACACTAAATTATGTACAAGTCTCTTCCGATGGTCATTTACAAATACCTAGAATAATCAAATTGAACCATATGTCTATGTCAATTAAATTACCCTGATTCATTAAGATTGAATTCCAATTATTGATTACCCCCGCCCAACAGGTATATTCCTATCCTGTAAGGAAATCTATTAAAGGTTTATCTATCCTTAAAGAAGATCGTGGGTTGTTGAGTATAAGGTCTTTAAACTTAAAATCTCTATGTCTAGTTCATTTTAAGTTTTATCTAATCAATTTTATTAGTGATCAGTTAACAAAAAGGCATTAAGGTTATGACTCAACAAATAATTCTTTTAGTTACCCAAACTATAATCTAACCCTTTTTAAATCGGTAATATTAGATTTTATCACAACCCTAGATATTTAACTTAGTTACAACACATAACTAAAGCTGATATAAACTTTAAAAGACATAAAATGAAATTGCTGAAAAGTAATAAAAAGAAATGCTAAGGTAAAAGGAATTAACTTCTACTATTCACTATTTAGATATCTCCCATAAAATAATATATAATCTTGTGATTTTTTAAACCAACCGTCCGGAATGGCGGTATCCTGATTAAGTCAAATTCAAATATATCAGCCATAAGGCGGAACAAAAATATAAACTTAAACCAACTGTCCAGTATGGCGGTATCCTTTATTAATTCAGATTTTAAGTAGTTTATATATTATTTTAAAGGGAGATTAATCTAAATAGCAAAAGTAAAAGTATTACCTCATTACCTCAGCATGGAGGAGTTACCTCCTCATGGATGAATAGAATTACTATTATAAAGCGTAAATAAAACTGAATATAAGAAACTAAAGAAGAGAAATCTTTATTTATATATAAGGATTTCAGAGGAAGAGGTACATTTGAAACTAAAAATTCGAAATCTATTTATAGGCAAAAAAATCTTATTTTTTATTATTTTTTGATTTTTATTTTTTTATTATTTTTTCTGATTTTTATTTTTTTTATTATTTTTTTTTTATCGCTGAATTTTCGACACGTGGCATGGTGGGCTAAAAACGACAGCTCGTTGAATTTTTGACACGTGTCATGGTGGTGCAATTACCAAAATACCCTCGGTGTCGGGACGCCCAAAATTACCAAAATACCCTTTTTGTCAAATTTCACAGTTTTGCTCCAAATCACCTCCAGAATGTCCTGAAACTTTATTTAGGTGTCGGGATGCCCAAAATTACCAAAATTTGTGTCGGGACGTCCAAAATTACCAAAATACCCTTTTTGCCAAATTTCACCAAATTTCACAATTTTGCTCCAAATCACCTCCAGAATGTCCTGAAACTTTATTTATCTACAAAATAACACAAAACACATCAAAATATTCACAAAACGCAAGAAACTATACAAAATATTAAGTTAAATGAGTGGGAAATAGTGATAGTTTTACCACTTATCAATGGTACACCAACGTCAATAAGAATCTTCTCGGGTTGAGTAGCATAGTGGTCCTTCGAGTTGAGATACCACTGTGGATGTATGAGACATCCTCCACACTTAGATAGCAGTCAAGTCACCGATCTATTAAGATCAGACCTCCTCCTGTTCGTTGGGTGTGGACCGATCCTCAGGATATCCTGTGTGTGTCAAGATAGGATCCGTCAGTTCTGTGTACATAGCATAGTTAGTCCATTTATAATTAGCAGTCTGTTAAATCTGTGGCCACAGTATACTTCGGAAGTAAGTTCCGAATGTTATTTAGAGATTGCTAATAGATACGTCGACGGGATAATACCTATAGAGATTTGACGTTTACATCTATATCTCTGGTATTATCCGGATACCTGTGACGGAGGGATTATACGTATGCAATGACCTCGACCTGTATGATTCAGCTAGTTTATCCGTGGTCGTCATAATCTACGGATGGATAGATTATGCACACGAAATTAGATTTTGTGACGGATATACCTGGATCTAGAGAGTCTCAATAATGAAACATACTCGTAGAGCACTAGGGAAACTTTTGTGAATAATGATGATTATTTACAAATCGTTTAAACGTTAAACGAAAAATACATGCGAACGGGCCGAACCGTCATTTCCTAATTAATGTGTATTTGCATTTAATATATGATATTATTAAATACAAATTAATAAATAGTCAAATAAAGGTATTTGACATATATCATTAATATATGTATTTGAGATATTTAAAGTAAATATAATACATATATTTGATATATTTGTATTTAATTAATTATTTAATTATTTAATTGTTAAATGATTAATATAATTAAAATATAAATATATCACCAAATGATAAAGTTAGGAAATGATTATAAGTTGTAATTGTTGACTTATACATTAAAGGAAATGGTTGTCAAATTGATTTTGACTTCTTAAGATACTTGTTCAAATTGTTTGAAAAATGAAAATATCTTTTTCCTTTATTTTTCATTAATTTCGGCCAACACCCTATTTGAATATAATTGTTATATTCTTGAGTTGATTTTGTTGACTTGTTAAAAGATTATTAAAGTTGTAATGATTCAAGTAAACAAGTTGACAAAGCTTTAATTAAATGAAATAAAAATATCATGATATTTTGTATATACACCTTAAATTCGGCCAAGGCTTTTTTTTTGGAGGAGGTATATATTGTTTCATTATTTTAGGGTTTCATTAACCTTTTCACTTTATCAAAACTCCATTAAAACAAGGCAATAAGGTAGAGAGAAAAGAAAAGAAAAACAAGGAAAAGCTTGGAATTTAGTAAGTATTTCCAACCTTCCATTAGAGAGTAATTTGTTCCTCTTGTTGTGGGCAACATCTTGTGATGTTCTTGAGTTTTATATTCTTTATTCTTTGTACTTTTGATGGATAAAAGTTTGATGAAGGTGATATGCATGTATGATGTTGGAAGTTTATTACTAGTGTAGTAATAAGCATTCTTTTAAGGTTTTAGAACCTTGTTGCCATTCTAGAGTTATTGATGTTGGGGTTGGAGCTCAGAGCGCCAATCCGGGCCGTATTTATGTCTGATTCATGAATACGAACATCCCCTTATTCCATAAAATTACTTATTTATGGTTGCACCTCTTGTTCTTATATACGTATTCGATCTGATTACGATTAGATTGAAACTAAATGTGGTTTAGTGATATGTATATATTAGACAAAGGCCCGATAATATATAATGCAGTACACAGTTACAAAGTTAGTTTGTAATTGACATTGGGAAGTGTCACTGCTATATGAATATTATCAAACATAGTTCCTGGTCAAGATTTGCTAACACGGGTCGGTTAGTCAAATCCGTTGAGACCAGTACATGTTGTATATCGAGACTTGGTCCGATGGTTTATCCCAATGAACCATGAGTCTATGGAGACTCGTATAGACGTGTAGGTGTTTATAGTGTATAAACACTGAACGGCTCACCGAAGATTCTTAATGGATGGTACACCAACGTCAATAAGAATCTTCTCGGGTTGAGTAGCATAGTGGTCCTTCGACTTGAGATACCACTGTGGATGTATGAGACATCCTCCACACTTAGATGACAGTCACGTCACCGATCTATTTAGATCAGACCTCCGTCTGTTCGTTGGGTGTGGACCGATCCTCAGGATCCTGTGTGTGTCAAGATAGGATCCGTCAGTTCTGTGTACAGAGCATAGGTAGTCCATATATTTTTAGCAGTCTGTTAAATCTGTGGCCACAGTATACTTCGGAAGTAAGTTCCGATTGTTATTTAGAGATTGCTAATGAATACGTCAACGGGATAATACCTATAGAGATTTGACGTTTACATCTATATCTCTGGGATTATCCGGATACCTGTGACGGAGGGATTATACGTATTCAATGACCTCGACCTGTATGATTCAGCTAGTTTATCCGTGATCGTCATAATCTACGGGTGGATAGATTATGGACATGAAATTAGATTTCGTGACGGATATACCTGAATCTAGAGAGTCTCAATAATGAAATATACTCGTAGAGCACTAGAGCAACATTAATAAATAATATTGATTATTTATTAAGTCGTTTAAAGGTTAAACGCAAAATACATGCTAAAGGGACCCGATAGTCATTTAGTTAATTATTGTGTATTTACACTTAATACTTGATTAATTTAAATACACATTAATTAATAGTCAAATTGAGATATTTGACTAATATCCTAAATAAATATATGTATTTGATATTTAATGTAAATATTATACATATATTTAATATATTTTTATTTGATTAATTAATTAATTATTTAATTGTTAAATGATTAAATTAATTAAAATATAAATATCTTAACTTAGGATATTTGAATTATATGGCATGGTTGCCTTTGTTGACCAAGTGATAAATATCTAATAAAGTTTTTTTTAGATATTTAATCAAGTTGATCAAATTTTTGTAAATGAATTTGAAATGAAATTTTGGTATATATGTATACATAATTTCGGCCAAGACCCTTATTTAAATATAATGGTTTATTTTTGAGTTGCAATTGTTGACTTACTTTATTCATAAATTGTTTGATGATTAAAGTTGCAAGTTGATAAGCAAAATTAAATGAAATAAAATATCATGATATTTTGTTTATTTCTCCACCAATTTCTGCCAAGGCTTCTTTTGGAGGAGGTATATATTGTTTCATTTCATTTTATGGTTGAAGGAGTTCATTTGATACCAAAAATAAACATAAAAGAAGTTGAGAGAAAAGCTTGAAGCCTAAAGGAAGATGGCTTGAAAATTATGATTTTGTAAGTTATCTTTCAAAGTCTTCAACATGAAAATTGTTTCTAACATGCTTAGCATCATTTTGTGTTGCTTTGTTGTTGTCTCTCTTCTTATAGTTTGTGTTTTATTTGGTTATGAACTTTGATGAAAGTGTTGAGCATGTATAATGGAGAAAGCTTGTGACTAGTGTAGTTATAAGTATTCTTTTATGGTTTTGGAAACCTTGTTGCTAATCTAGAGTTGTTGACCCACTCTTAGATGACCTAGATTTGATCTTGAGTTGTTTCATTGTGTTGATACTTTGATTGGATGGAAGAAACATGATTGAAGTATTGGATTTAACCATTTGGTCTAATTTGTCCAATTTGAAGAAATTGAAAAATTAGGGTTCATGACCAATTCCAAATTTGGGGATTTTCATATATGTTGTGTATTTGGATGTGTATATGATTCATATAAAGTTTCATGTTCATTGGATTACATCTTGATGTGTTTTGATGCATGAAATGACAAAGTGCACACTTTGGCACCAAAGTGGTGCATTCGGCCAAATGACTAAATTTGGGGATTTATGTTGCTTTTGGTGTTTTGATGTTTTGAACATGCTAAGTTCATCTTAGAAATGATTTAGAATCATTCAAAATTGATTTGATCAATTTCGGACTAAAATGGACAAAGTACCAAGTATAAGGGCAATTCGGTAAATTCACTTAAATATGATTTATTTGAATTTTATTTCATAATTTGATTATTGGATAATTAAATAAATATGTTTATTTAATTAATCTGAGAAAAAGTTTTGAAATCGGGAAAATTTGATTTTCCACCGCTTCCGCTGCGTTACCGGATTTAGCCCCTAAAACCCCTACAAAATGGTATCAGAGCGAGTCTGATTCTAGGCCTCCATAAATGATTATTTTTTTATTCAATTTTTAATCATGTTTTCTTGACTTTATACATGCATGTTATAATCTAATTTGATTAGATTTAGGGTGTATGACACTTAATGGAATATCCCCGCTTAATAAGGTTTTAAAGTAACTAGTATTTGGAATACTTGTTTCTTGGTCCGTCTTGTCAATACGGTTTATAAATATCTTTTCGTTGACTACATCTGAGACCGTGCCTCTGCTGTGAGGATGTAGCTGATAGAAATTTATTTATGCCGAATGTATATTAGATACTAGATAAATTCAAGCGAAAGTGGAATCCTGAACGTGCCCTAGCTGTCAGGGTTACGCAAGTAACTTGAGTTTATCATTGACAAGTTTAACCTTGGTACGTCTCCTTGTGGGCCTGCCTTCGCAGCGACAACGAGAAACGGCCAGGACCGGAATCTTGGAGTCACTAGTAAGTGATTGACAATTAGTTGTCTACCTGTGAATATACGTCGGCGAGACCGTGCCTCTGTTGTGAGTCGAAATATATTCATGGGGTCCTCTTCCCATTATGGAATTCGATTTAATTATTGAATTCTCGTCTTTCCGTTGGGGATTACGGCATTACGTAAAAATAGTGGGAGGCACTGCTAAGTTTAAAATATTCCATAACTTAGGCAGTGTATGTTATTATGGAAATTGTCACTTGTTTGTTTCCTTATTCTATTGTTTATATAGAATTAAACTTTTATTTACTGCACACATATTTTGATATGTTATCTGACTTGACTCTTGGTTGCAGTTATTCTAGAATAGGTTCTAGATACTACTAGACTAGGATATTATTAGATTGGTCTAAACCATCGGGAACTATTGTTCCGATTTTCTTCAAAAATAAAGATGGTTAGTGACTTAGTTTCTAAGTCATGATAGATAATCTAGATAGATATCCCTTTAGGATATAATACTTTAGAGATAATAGTTTCTTATGCAGTAACAATTGACTTGAATTAGTTCATGTCTCGAGATCTTGACTGGCATTTAGAAAGCCCCATTAGATATTTGTTTATCTCGTAATGACGTTTCTTAGCTTTAATTACCTTTAGAGGCAATGTGTCCGACACGATTTGCTAATCAATTATTTACAATTGTTGTGAATAGTTGAATGCAAATAGTAAAGCTAAAGAAAGGAGATGTGTATAGTTATGTATAGAAAATATCGATTTTCACAATGCTACAACTATAGGTATTGGATATCAGATCTCCCATTTAGTTATTTAAAAATATTAGTTAACGATTGTTTTGATATTTGATATCGGAACTTGCAACTATTGGATAGTTATTTGTTTTTATAAACAATTGTTATATATTTTAAATATGACTAGTAGTGTCATTGACTTAGAGATAAACATTAAGAAAAATTATTCGGTAAAAGTAAATAATTTAGAACGATGCTTTATGAGTTTAATCACTTAAGCATTGGATGCTTATTCCGTATGGTAAAGGATGGTTTGATACTAGATCACACCACACATCCTTGTCCATTTAATGAATATTGTATTCAGGAAAGTGATTAAGATCTCGTTTAACCAATGATTATCATTGGACCACCAAATTTATTTAACTGATACATTGGATGTATGTAGTTTAATAAATAATAATTGCTTAAGGTAGTTTTCTTTATTTCGTAACTTAGTTGATGAATTGTCATAACTTAGTTACGTGTTTCTGAAGGAACACATATTGAAAGTCTTGAAAGTATCAAGAACTTTCAATCTGTTCTGATGAAACGAAGATTGAACATTTTTTACTTGTTCAAATATATTCAATCTAAAGTATTTTGAAAACTTGATCCTTAAAATTCATTACATGTCTTTGAACTGTTCAAAGATCTTTGATACGATCAAACATTTGAATTTAAAGCAATTAGTTCTAAGGTTATATAGTGAATATGATTCATATTCAATGTTATTCTTCCACGATTCCATCTTGATGGAATTGAGTAGTGGGAGCAATTGAATCTTATATGATTTGATTTGTTTGATATTGAATGTTACCGAATTAGTTTCAATACTCTTGGGGTTATGCTCCAGTAACACTAATTCATCTCTTTAATTAATGTTCCATTAATTTCTACAGTTACATATATGTTATGTATATGTAGAAAATCCGAATCTTGAAAAGTTTAAGATTTGAATGTTTCTTTTATATAATAGTTATATAATGGAAATTACTTACACCTCGGAGGTATAAGTAAAAGTTTATCGTTTATTCTGTTTAATAGAATATTGTATTCTATTTAATAGAATATCTTTCCTACGATTCTAAGTAATAAAATCATTTTATTACTTGGTGTGTAACTGTTGGGGTTGGTGCTCAGAGTGCCAATCCGGACCGTATTTATGACTGATTCATGAATACGAACATCCCCTTATTCCATAATATTACTTATTTATGGTTGCACCTCTTGTTCTTATATACGTATTCGATCTGATTACGATTAGATTGAAACTAAATGTGGTTTAGTGATATGTATATATTAGACAAAAGCCCGATAATATATAATGCAGTACACAGTTACAAAGTTAGTTTGTAATTGACATTGGGAAGTGTCACTACTATATGAATATTATCAAACATAGTTCCTGGTCAAGATTTGCTAACACGGGTCGGTTAGTCAAATCCGTTGAGACCAGTACATGTTGTATATCGAGACTTGGTCTGATGGTTTATCCCAATGAACCATGAGTCTATGGAGACTCGTATAGACGTGTAGGTGTTTATAGTGTATAAACACTGAACGGCTCACCGAAGATTCTTAATGGATGGTACACCAACGTCAATAAGAATCTTCTCGGGTTGAGTAGCATAGTGGTCCTTCGACTTGAGATACCACTGTGGATGTATGAGACATCCTCCACACTTAGATGGCAGTCACGTCACCGATCTATTTAGATCAGACCTCCGCCTGTTCGTTGGGTGTGGATCGATCCTTAGGATATCCTGTGTGTGTCAAGAAAGGATCCGTCAGTTCTGTGTACAGAGCATAGGTAGTCCATATATATTTAGCAGTCTGTTAAATCTGTGGCCACAGTATACATCGGAAGTAAGTTCCGAGTGTTATTTAGAGATTGCTAATAGATACGTCGACGAGATAATACCTATAGAGATTTGACGTTTACATCTATATCTCTGGGATTATCCGGATACCTGTGACGGAGGGATTATACGTATGCAATGACCTCGACCTATATGATTCAGCTAGTTTATCTGTGATCGTCATAATCTACGGGTGGATAGATTATGGACACGAAATTAGATTTCGTGACGGATATACCTGAATCTAGAGAGTCTCAATAATGAAATATACTCGTAGAGCACTAGAGCAACATTAATAAATAATATTGATTATTTATTAAGTCGTTTAAAGATTAAACGCAAAATACGTGCTAAAGGGACCCGATAGTCATTTAGTTAATTATTGTGTATTTACACTTAATACTTGATTAATTTAAATACACATTAATTAATAGTCAAATTGAGATATTTGACTAATATCCTAAATAAATATATGTATTTGATATTAATGTAAATATTATACATATATTTAATATATTTGTATTTGATTAATTAATTAATTATTTAATTGTTAAATGATTAAATTAATTAAAATATAATATCTTAACTTAGGATATTTGAATTAAATGGCATGGTTGCCTTGTTGACCAAGTGATAAATATCTAATAAAGTGTTTTTTAGATATTTAATCAAATTGATCAAATTTTTGTTAAATGAATTTGAAATGAAATTTTGGTATATATGTATACATAATTTCGGCCAAGACCCTTATTTAAATATAATGGTTATATTTTTGAGTTGCAATTGTTGACTTACTTTATTCATTAAATTGTTTGATGATTAAAGTTGCAAGTTGATAAGCAAAATTAAATGAAATAAAATATCATGATATTTTGTATATTTCTCCACCAATTTCTGCGCCAAGGCTTCTTTTGGAGGAGGTATATATTGTTTCATTTCATTTTAGGGTTGAAGGAGTTCATTTGATACCAAAATAAACATAAAAGAAGTTGAGAGAAAAGCTTGAAACCTAAAGGAAGATGGCTTGAAAATTATGATTTTGTAAGTTATCTTTCAAAGTCTTCAACATGAAAATTTTTTCTAACATGCTTAGCATCATTTTGTGTTGCTTTGTTGTTGTCTCTCTTCTTATAGTTTGTGTTTTATTTGGTTATGAACTTTGATGAAAGTGTTGAGCATGTATAATGGAGAAAGCTTGTGACTAGTGTAGTTATAAGTATTCTTTTATGGTTTTGGAAACCTTGTTGCTAATCTAGAGTTGTTGACCCCTCTTAGATGACCTAGATTTGATCTTGAGTTGTTTCATTGTGTTGATACTTTGATTGGATGGAAGAAACATGATTGAAGTATTGGATTTAACCAATTTGGTCTAATTTGTCCAATTTGAAGAAATTGAAAAATTAGGGTTCATGACCAATTCCAAATTTGGGTATTTTCATATATGTTGTGTATTTGGATGTGTATATGATTCATATAAAGTTTCATGTTCATTGGATTACATCTTGATGTGTTTTGATGCATGAAATGACAAAGTGCACACTTTGGCACCAAAGTGGTGCATTCGGCCAAATGACTAAATTTGGGGATTTATGTTGCTTTTGGTGTTTTGATGTTTTGAACATGCTAAGTTCATCTTAGAAATGATTTAGAATCATTCAAAATTGATTTGATCAATTTCGGACTAAAATGGACAAAGTACCAAGTATAAGGGCAATTCGGTAAATTCACTTAAATATGATTTATTTGAATTTTATTTCATAATTTGATTATTGGATAATTAAATAAATATGTTTATTTAATTAATCTGAGAAAAAGTTTTGAAATCGGAAAATTTGATTTTCCACCGCTTCCGCTGCGTTACCGGATTTAGCCCCTAAAACCCCTACAATTGACCCACTCTAAATGACCTAGAATTGTTCTATAGTTGTTTCATTGTGTTGAGACTTGATTTGGATGGAAAAACATGATTGAAGTATTGGATTTAACCAATTTGGTCTAATTTGTCCAATTTGAAGAAATTGAAAATTTAGGGTTTAAGACCACTTCCAAATTTGTGGATTTTCATTTATATGGTGTATTAGGATGTGTATATGATGCATATAAAGTTTCATGTTGATTGGATTTCATTTGGATGTGTCTTGAAGCATGGAAGTGCAAAATGCACACTTTGGCCACCTAGTGAGGCTCTCGGCCAAGTGTAGCATTTTTGGGATTTATGTTGCCTTTGGTGTTTTGATGTTTTGAACATGCTAAGTTCATCTTAGAAATGATTTAGAATCATTCAAAATTGATTTGATCAATTTCGGACTAAAATGGACAAAATACCAAGTGTAAGGGTAATTCGGTAAATTCACTTAAATATGATTTATTGAATTTTATTTTGTAATTTGATTATTGGATAATTAAATAAATATGTTTATTTAATTAATCCGAGAAAAATTTTTGAAATCGGAAAATTTGATTTTCCACCGCTTCCGCTGCGTTACCGGATTTACCCCCCTAAAACCCCTACATAAACTTTGTGCAGTAGCGGGGGTGCCCATTGACCCTAGAGAAGAGTCCATACAACCCACCAATGCCCTTACTACACGTATTGTCTATCAACTACGAGTAGATAGAGTCCCTGCACAGGCTGGCCCTTCTTCTTTTATACCTATTGCTCCACCACCGCAACCTCACACTGCTTCGCGACAATCGCAATCCCGTACTATGTCACAACACATTGAACGAATGTAATCTCATATTAACTTCCTCGTTCAAGATAGCTTGGCCACGAGGCAATTGCTTCAACATATGGCTCGTCATCTTAAAATAAACGATGAGCAGATTCTAGTATTCTCTGACTTGTCAGAGGACGGTAGCGACGACGACGGAGATGAGGTATGATCTAAACATGGTACCATTGTTCCTTTATTTCTTCTTTTGTTTTGTAACGCATTGGGGACAATGCTCAATTTAGGTTTGGGGGTATGGTTGTTATTTTTTTTATTTTCCCCGTTGTTATTTTATCTTCCCTGCATGTCGTGTGTCTGTCTTGCATGTTTATTTTAATTTTTGCTTGATTTATTTTTAAATTGCCAAAAAAAAGTCTGATGATAAAATTGTTTGTCTTAGTAAAACATTTTAGGAAAAGATAAATGCTAATTTCATTTTTATCCTAACTTTGAGCCTAATATCTAGGTCAGACTCATATGCACTGAAAAAAATAATTATGTAACAGTTAGATAATAAGGATTTGACAAAGTGACTAGTTAAAATAATCGGTGGTTGATGAATGACTGTTTGCCTGAATATCTGTTTTTGTCTACATTCATTTATAATGTGCGGTATGATGATGATAAAATAAAAAAAAAAAGTTGAATAAAAACTAACCAAGCTAATACTTAGTAACCGGGCGTCTTGCCTCAGTAAGCAGTGACTATTCGCGTCAAACAGGAAAGCTTGAGTTAGTTAATTAATAAAGTTTCTACTTAGTAACCGGGCGTCTTGCCTCAGTAAGTAGTGACTATTCACGTCAAATGGTAGTACCTTTAAACATCCGAGATCCGAGTAATTAAGTCCGTAGGGGTGTCTTAACACCTAGTGCCCTAAAGCCAACTGGCTTCGGAGTCATTGGCCCAAAGCTCGCTACATGGATTAAAGATGTTATATGTAAAAAAAAAAATTCATCATACCTCACTTTGCGCATATTGTAGTAGACGGAACAATTTTAGATAGTCAGGTTGGTTTGACCCATTAGCTACTAAGAATTGAGACGAAATCACCTAGTTGATAACTTAGAGTCGAAGCTGTTTACAGAATTATTCACACATACACACTTAGAGTCTGATTTAGATATTTTGTTCAAAGGAAATGATTTAAGTTGTAGTATGCATTTTGAAGGTTCCTCTAACTTTGATGCTAGATATTATCTGAGGACATTGTATATATAGTTTTCATTTTCGTTTATTTTATTTCTTTCTTTCTTTTGTCTTTATGTGTCATTGCATGTGCATGATTGACGTTTGTGGGTAACGTAGCTATAAACCCTCACGAGACTACAACTCGTCCACTAGGGACACCTAGGGGTTTAATGGCTTGTTGCATACACTAAATGCAACAGTGATCCCTACGAAAGTGGCTTAGTTTAAATTTTATTTTTAATTTATTTATAGCTTTTTATTTTGTTTGTTTTGCTCGAGGACTAAAAATGATAGGTTTTGGAATGTGACGAGCGGAAAATATATCACATTTTACCGCCCATTTGGCCTAATATTGTATATAGTTTCTCGGGTTTAATGAACTTTTTGAATTATTTTTGTGTTTTTTTACAGATAAATAAAGATTTAGGACTCAATGAAATCAAATCGGAGCTAAAACGACGAAGAACGGATGAAAAATGATAAAATGGGAATTTCTGCACATGACGCGTCGCGACATAGATCACCTACGCGTCGCGACGTGCCTCTATTATAAGCTTGCCGATATTTACTGTTCGCGCGTCGCGACGTAGATCACCTACACATCACCACGCGCGGTGTCACGGACCAACTTTTTCCTTAACGGAAAAAGGGCTCGTGCGGCACTTACACGGTCGCGTCCCGCATAAGTCAGCCTACCCGGAACCTCCGTCCCTAATTTCCCATTGTTGGGGAGGGAACAGACCCGTAATTTTATTGATTTATGAAAGCTCACAAGCTATCTCAATGCATACTCTTGCGCCCGTACAACACCGGGACCCGGCACTCGAATAGCACAACCGGATATAAAATATGGCATTTTCCCGCCAACTCAATCTCGACAATCCATCATTGTCCCAACGTTGTCTAAGGGCGAGAGGGTTCACGGCTAATGCCCCAAGACCACCGAAGCCCCCTTGGCCACACCCAAGGCTCACCTAGGCTTCCCCCCCTAAGGAGGTTTTAAAGACATTGCACATGTCTCACCAGTATACACACCTGGCGCTTGAGTTGTCACACCCCCCTCTAAAATCTATCTTAAGAGGAGTTTTCAGGAACTCTTCCGGGCATTCAGTAAGCCACTATATAAGCGACTTTGGGTTAAAATCTCGTCCCTAAATGAGCTCGTCTCGATGGGTTTCCACAACACCCCCACTTTAGCGGAAAAGACCCAAAAGTGGGCCTACTGCCAAAATCTCCCGACAAATCTCGGAATCCAACTCTGGGGCTGATATTTTCCCAGTACAAGTGACCATAAGATTCACTTTGGAACTTGGTCCCACTCGATTCGACACCCCGGGTCGTTAGCTCCTTCACAATGCACCGATTTAGGCTAACGACTAGCGGCAAGCTAGCGTATCTCAAAATCTCCCGCCAAACTTCCGAACGGGACCCCACGGGTGAGAACTTCCCAGTACATCCACCCCTAAGAGTTACTTAGGGCTTGGAGCAAGCTCAATCCGGCATTCCGGAATATAGGCTCCTTCACAACGCTGCACAACTAGGCCTGCTCCTAGCGGCAAGCGAGCACGTTACTAAATCTCCAGGCAAACTTCCGAATAAGGCCTCACGGATGGAAACTCACCAGTACAAGGGTATATGAAGGATACATATAACCCTTAACGACCTTAAACCGATGTCCCGAAACATGAGCTCCTTTGTAAAGTGACTGCACGTCCTAGTCTGATCCTAGGACCGTGACACTCTCCCCCACTTCATTCATCGTCGTCCTCGACGATGGCATAACTTGAGGGTTAAGATTGTAACATCCTCCCCCACTTCATCCATCGTCGTCCTCAACGATGGCAACTCAAGTTGTATCTGTCACGAATTTCTTTCGATCCTGGGACCTGTGGGTTATGGGCTCACAAGAAAGACATTGAAACCACATTCATATGTCAATGAATGGAATCACATGTCTCTGTTAGCCACATTATCCAATGCTATATCGAAATGGGCACACAATATCCAAACACAACAACATCATATACGCTTTTCATACATAAGTCTTGGTTTCTGATATAGTGGCTCAACTTCGGCACTAGGCACAGGTTTACCATTTTTGACGAAATCTCCAACTTTTGTAATCTTACCACAATATGGGTTTGATATTATCTCCGTACATGTTTGGGAACTCTTTTATTCTCGTACATGTTAGGATTATCAATTCCACACATTGTTCACATCTTCTTGGAATCCCCATCGTAACGCACACAGTGAAACATTGCAATGTCATTTATCTCAACAAATGAAATTACATGTCCACGTTTGTAACATCATGCAACTTTATAAAGAATTGGGCACATAATATCTAAACACAAAACATCATGTACACTCCCGAAACATGATGCAACTTTATAAAGAATTGGGCACATAACATCTAAACACAAAACATCATATACACTCCCGTACATGAGTCTTTGTTTTGACATAATGGCTCAACTCTGCCACTAGGCACGAGTTCCCGCACATGGTTGGATGATCAACCCAACACACAATTCGTACAGCTTCTAAGAATCCCCATCATTACATGTGGAACAACTCCACACACGTGATTGTGTATTTGTTTTCGTTTCCAGTCTCAGTCACAACTCCACAAACTCTCGTGCATGAGTGTTTCTGATTTCGGTCACTACTTTCTACACGCTCTTGTGTGCGAGTTTTCAATTCCGATTCAGTAACTTCTTACAAAAAGCTCCATACACTTAAACGTGAATGGTTTTTAAAAAAACAAAGGGTTTTTGTTCATTTTGATTATGAATAGAACGGTTGTTCACTCACTTCACCCTGGCCCCCTGCCTACCTGTTCTTCAAGGCGCTCGGCGTAGCACATCGGGTTCCCGAAGATGAACACACCCACCCGATCCACAATTAGCTTATGGTGGAGCTAATTTCCCACTAGTCCCCTCTTGGACACACGTAGTTGTTCTCATATCACTATAAAACTATCTCATTCTCACACATAACTCTGGGTACTTGCTCTCTCATGAGCTTCTCAATTGTCTCGATACTCAACTGTCGCAGATAGAATTGTTTCCAACTTCTATCATTCCCACGACACTCTTGGTCTTCTCACCTTAGTACTCTTAGGCACCAAGCCAACTCGTACTATTTTCTCGGGTGTTTCCCACCCCACTTTTAGCACTCTAGCCAATTTTACCCTGACTCACAGGGTCATTTCACGAAACTTTGTCGAGGTAAGACCACTTCCCTGAAGTAATCACCATTCTTAAACTCACTCCAAAGCCAAAGTCACATATCTGGCCCATTACCGTGTAACTCGTACATACACTCTCATTTTGACTACTCGTAGTCGCATTATGTCACATGCATTCTCCAAAATGCAAGCACTCGGCCCTTCCAGGACCACACTCACATCTCTCGCAATTGCAATTTTCATGCAACCCTTGTGCAACTCATTGCACCTCCAACTCGTAAGGCACTCTACCTTACGAGCAACTCGTTATGTTACCAAGATAATTCAACCTTGGTCTCCCACACAATCATTACATAACCAACACAATGGTTATCACATTCCATAAGGATCTTTGGAGGTACCTGACTCATTTCAGGCTTACTCCCCCACTTTTACTTTGGCCTATCTCAAGCCATCACACTTCCGTTGGCATTCCCACTCACGGCAATCCACACAACTCGTTACTCGTAGCCCTGAGTTGAGGGCATTCCCTCTATAGAGAATCCACACAACTCGCTACTCGTAGCTTTAAGCTAATGGCATTCCTAATCACAGGAATCCAAACAACTCATTTCTCATAGTCTTACGAAGGCTTTACTCGATAAAACCTTTCCAAAATACTTACACGAACCATCGGGTTCACACTCGATCCTTGACATTGCCTCACACAAGAGGACTACACATCTCGACTCTCTATCACATCCTGACACTCAACTGCCATGGGAAAAGGGTTTCACGCCCCTTTTTGGACCCCATACAACTTCAACCAACCCCTCATTGGGTTCTCATGTACACATATACTTTTGCCAATATCACATCGGCACCCTCATGATGTTACTTATACATCCCAAATATGTCCCACACCTTCACGGTGTGTAGACCACTTTCTTGTCTCTCATAGGCAAGTTTCGCACTCATTTCGGGTCTCTCCCGAACATTTTGGCTTCACCCGAGCCAACGTCATATGAAACTAGCACTTCTCATGTGCTCTCATACTGTCTCACATCCATCCATCTCAATTGAGGATTTATACTTCCCTACGTGCACCAACACGCACTCTCGCGGCCTCCTCTCGGGCCATTTCTCTATCGAGGCTTCACCTTAGCCTTACGATGTTCACAACGTCTCAAAAACATCTACTCACATCCGTAGACATTCCACTTGCCCAACCTAGGGCTCTGATACCAACTGTCACGGACCAACTTTTTCCTTAACGGAAAAAGGGCTCGTGCGGCACTTACACGGTCGCGTCCCGCATAAGTCAGCCTACCCGGAACCTCCGTCCCTAATTTCCCATTGTTGGGGAGGGAACAGACCCGTAATTTTATTGATTTATGAAAGCTCACAAGCTATCTCAATGCATACTCTTGCGGGCCTGTACAACACTGGGACCCGGCACTCGAATAGCACAACCGGATATAAAATATGGCATTTTCCCGCCACCTCAATCTCGACAATCCATCATTGTCCCAACGTTGTCTAAGGGCGAGAGGGTTCACGGCTAATGCCCCAAGACCACCGAAGCCCCCTTGGCCACACCCAAGGCTCACCTAGGCTTCCCCCCTAAGGAGGTTTTAAGACATTGCACATGTCTCACCAGTATACACACCTGGCGCTTGAGTTGTCACACCCCCCTCTAAAATCTATCTTAAGAGGAGTTTTCAGGAACTCTTCCGGGCATTCAGTAAGCCACTATATAAGCGACTTTGGGTTAAAATCTCGTCCCTAAATGAGCTCGTCTCGATGGGTTTCCACAACACCCCCACTTTAGCGGAAAAGACCCAAAAGTGGGCCTACTGCCAAAATCTCCCGACAAATCTCGGAATCCAACTCTGGGGCTGATATTTTCCCAGTACAAGTGACCATAAGATTCACTTTGGAACTTGGTCCCACTCGATTCGACACCCCGGGTCGTTAGCTCCTTCACAATGCACCGATTTAGGCTAACGACTAGCGGCAAGCTAGCGTATCTCAAAATCTCCCGCCAAACTTCCGAACGGGACCCCACGGGTGAGAACTTCCCAGTACATCCACCCCTAAGAGTTACTTAGGGCTTGGAGCAAGCTCAATCCGGCATTCCGGAATATAGGCTCCTTCACAACGCTGCACAACTAGGCCTGCTCCTAGCGGCAAGCGAGCACGTTACTAAATCTCCAGGCAAACTTCCGAATAAGGCCTCACGGATGGAAACTCACCAGTACAAGGGTATATGAAGGATACATATAACCCTTAACGACCTTAAACCGATGTCCCGAAACATGAGCTCCTTTGTAAAGTGACTGCACGTCCTAGTCTGATCCTAGGACCGTGACACGCGGCGCTCCGCGGACATGTGTCAGGATCTCAGAAGAACACGTTGACAACTCATCGCGTCGCGACGCAGGCTACCCTACCTGACGCGACGCTGGTCTGAATTTTTTTGCCTATAAATTGAATTCGATTTCATTTAGAATTTCCATACTTTCCTTAAGGTTCTAATAAGGATCTAAGGACTGTATCTTATATGTAATTTTTATAATTTAAATTATGCAATTTTATTTTCAGTAATAGTAGTAGTTTATTTTCTTTATTTTTCTTTTATGTTTAGTAGTTAAATTTCTGCTGGGGGAAGGGTGAAGCTTTTATTATTATAATTTAGATTAATTTCTCTTAAATTATAATATATAAATTATCTTAAAACCTGACTTAATTGGATACTGCATTTATGATCGGTTAGACTTAATTAAATTGATTTTAACCTGACTAAATTGGATACCGCCTTTATGGTCGGTTGGAATTAATTATAACTTGACTTAATCAAGATACCGCCTATATGGTCGGTTGGTAATGTCATGCTAAATTTATATATTATAATAAAGGAGATTTCTAAATTAGAAATAGTAAATGTAGATTAATCTCACTTAATTTATAATATGGAAGTTGTAATTTAATAATATGGATTAAAGTTGATTCTGCCTTAATTGTTGGTTTTATTTATGTAACATAATGTGACACCGCCTATAAGGTTGGTCTTTATGTAACAAATGATTACCGCCTATATGGCTGGTTTATGGATAAATAATAACACCGCCTTTATGGCTGATTCAACTTAATGGGTAACACTGAAAATTTCTATATTATAATAAAGTGAGATTTCTAAAAGTGGATCATCCAACCCCCATCATTTATTTTTATTCTAGGAAGTGATGAAACACAATATTAACATGCTTAATAATTGATTTAATTATATTATGGGTATTACCTTAGTTTGTTTATTGAATCTTAAGTTTAATGCTTCTTGTTGCCTGATCGCCAATAAGATTGATGTGGTAAACTTAAAATGAACTTGGAAAAGAGATTTTAGGTTTCAACCTTAGATTCAATAGCTCACGATCTCCCTTAAGGATAGATAACCCTTAAAAGATTTCCTCTCACGATAGACATATATACCTGTTGGGCGAGGGTAGCCATAATTGGAACTTCAACTTAATGAATTCAGGTAACTCGGTTAACATAGACATATGATTAATTGAGTTATTTAGGTGTTTGCATCTGACCATCGGAAGAGGTTTTTGCATATCTTTGTGTTCCAGGTTAGCAAACTGATTTATTACACATATATAAAAGAATCAATTCATCTTTAAAAATATTGTGTGGAATCACAACCCTATATATTTGTGTCTTTTGTTTATTTTCTTTGTATTTTATTTTGTGCATTTATTTATTTAGCAAATCCACATTCAACAACCAATCAAGCAATCATTTCTTCTCCCTTTAATTAGATACCTGTAAATAAATAGAATCAAATATTAATAACAACAATAGAAATTAAGTCTTCATAGGATCAATATTTTTATACTACTTGAGCGATACGTGCGCTTGCGTTACGTGTGTGATTTTACCAATCATCTCACCCCAAATGAAGTCTGGAAGATTAGTTCTAGACATCATACTCTTTACCATCTCTTGAAGACTGCGATTCCGTCTTTCAGCCACTGATTACGCCCAAAAATAACTTGTGGTTATCACAGTATAGCTGGGGTGTCGATTCCTCAGAGCAATGATTACATGAACTAATTACTCAAACAAAAACGTTAACGGTAACTTAATAAATAAAACGATAAAAATTGGTAATTAAATTAAAGATAAATCTAATAATGGAAAGATAATAAAAGATAACAGCAGAGAGATATGACAAAGCATCGGGAATCCCTCTTGCATCGAACTCCTATATTTAGTTATTGATTCCTTTTAGGAAAAATCCACCTTGAGGCCCCTGTACTCTCAATGTTTTTTACATTGCACCCCTGTACTAAATTTTCTACACATTGCACCCCTGTACTCTCAATTTTTTTTACATCGCACCCCTATACTAAATTTTCTACACATTGCACCCCTGCACTCTCAAAAAATTGACATTTCACCCTTATTTTAACGGCAAGTTAACAGAGTTGAGAAATATTATGACATCACCCACCCTTATTTGTGTCATATCTGTCGGGTTTAGGAAGAATCACATATGCTAAAAAGAGAAGAGCTAAAAAAATGGGTGTTTGCTATAAATGTGCACGCATGACATGTAATACTCGTTGTCGTTCTTTAGGAATGATGTCTGATAACCGTGAAGCATATTTGTTTGTTTTTTGTTGTTCATTAATAACACTCCAAGATCGTAGTTTTGATCTAATTTTTGCAATAAATTAGTTAGATTTTTGAATGTATCAGAAGGAGCATAATATTTATATGCCCTAACATATAGTTATGCGCCCTAGCATAACTTCAAAGTAAAAAAATTTGCTCGGTCCAATCCGAAATAAGGGTGGGTGATGTCAGAATATTTCTCAACTCTGTTAACTTTCCATTAAAATAAGGGTGGAATTTCAATTTTTTGAGAGTGCAGGGGTGCAATGTGTAGAAAATTTAGTACAGGGGTGTAATGAAAAAAACATTGAGAGTACAGGGGTGCAATGTGTAGAAAATTTAGTATAGGGGTGTAATGTAAAAAACATTGAGAGTACAGGGACTTAAGGTGGGTTTTTCCTTCCTTTTATTACACAATTGAGGGTTTCACATCCCAAATCAACAATAGGAAAATATTCAATTCTACGCATATTCAAATTCTAAGGTAATTAATGATTATTTTCTTTTTGTTAACAGCACACAAAAGTCATCGTTACGAGTTATCTAACGTCGACAATATACCCTCAGGCAATACTGCAGCAGAAGACCAACACGCTAACAACTTTACCAGTCACAATTAAATTCGCAAACCACACATAGAAAAAGCATGACTGTATCTATATGAGATTTGACAAAATATAATTTATGGATTAATAAATCGAAGGATGATAGAAAATAATAAATATCAATTTTATTAAACGATTAAAAGGTTCGTAGGAATCAAAAACATAAATAATAAAAATCTAACACAAGAGTTCATCCCTAGCTTTGCCTAGGGGATTAGTTCCTCATAAAAGAAATAGAAATAGCCTGGAATTGGAGAGAAATATTGTTCTGAATCATCACGGCTCCGCGTCCCGGCTTCTGGGCTCTGATTTCTTCTCTGAACTCTCGGCACTGCTCTGGTTTTTCTCTGCTTGTGCGTTTTTGCACTCCGTACTGATCCAAAAAAATAAAACAATTCACGCACTGCAGCTTTTGTTTCCGATTCACGCACAGCATGAGCTGCTGCTTCCTTTTTTACTTCGGCGCTGCTTCTTATTTTTGTTGTTTTTGCGCAGCTCTCTGGAGCTTCTGTTTGTTGCGTTGTGCGCAGCCCGGGCTGCTTCATGCCACCTTTTGCCTTCACGTAGCCTTTTCTTTTATATAATCACACAGCCGACTCTCTCTCTTTGCATAACACATGCGCTGAATGCCCTTATTTTGTTTCTTTCTCACGCACGCAGCTTCTCAAAATTGAAACCCTAATTAATTAAATCTTTAGCCCATGTGATGTCAACAATCTTTGGCTTTTGACTTAGTCAACAATTGTGGCTATCTTCAATTTGTTTGTCCAATTTGTCCACGCCACTTCCTCTTTCTTTAAAGTTTTGGTCAAACAACAATCTCTCTCTTGGCCCACTTGTTCTTCTCTTCCAATTCCTACAAATAATAAATAGGGAAATTACTAAATTAATTCAAATAATAAATACTTTCTAAATTAATATAATTTCAAAAATTATATAATAAAATATAAGATATATAATTAAATACTGAACAATAAACCCGAATAAGTGATGTTTCAAAGTACATTTTCATGCACTTATCAGCCACACCATTATGTTCAGAACTATCTGACATAGTAAATTGACTTACTATTCCTTAATCTTCTAAGTATGTGACAAACAGTCTCTTTATTTGTCCACTGACCCCATGTTTACCATAATACTCACCACCCCGATCAGACCTAACAATCTTGATAATTTTTCCCTATTGTTTCTTAACTTCATTCTTGAAGATCTTGAATTTATCAAGGACTTCAGATTTTTCTTTAATCAAGTACAAATATTCATATCAGGAAAATCATCAATGAATGTTATATAATACTTATTATTACAAATTATGGGTGAATAAGGTCCAATGTCTGTATGAATAATTTGCAAAAGATCGGAGCTACGAGTTGATTCCTTTTTCTTGATTTTGGTTAGTTTACACTTACAACAATCAACACATGTTTCTAGGTCACTAAAGTCAAAAGTCGGTAGGATATCATACTTTATTAACCTGCATGCTCATGTTTCTCTAACCAAATTTTGTATTTGGAACACTCTGACTTCTTATGCCCTTTCTTTTTACAAAAGAAATATTTAAATTCTTTCTTGTTTGACCAGTTTTATTGTAATTCTGAATATTACCAAAAGATGAAAATTTATATTTCTTACCTTTCTTGCGAGGCTTAGAAACAATGAGAGCTGCATCTATATCCCATGCCTTAAGTTTCTCTTCCTGAGCAACACATATGGCAATAAAATCATTAACATTCCAAGGTTCTTCCCTCGAATTATAAGTAGTTATAATTGTACCAAACTCTGTAGGTAGAATATTCAATGCTTGATGGACAATGCAAGCATCGAGAAGAGTAATGTTAAGATTTTTCAGCTTGTTTTGAATATTGACCATCATCAAAATGTACTATCTAACACCTCTATTACTATTGTACTTTATTGAATTGATTGAGACTTTATATCTTTCGGATACAACTATCAGGAAATCTTTTGCTATAGAGATTTCTGGAAGACCACTTAAAAAATGCTCAGGAATGGATCTCTTTATAGTCAAATAGCACATGTGATATGACTTATGCCATATTGTATGCAGTTGCTTATCCGTATCAGTACTGGAACTATTAATATCAGCTGGTTTAGGAGTAGTCATAGCAAGATCAATATCTGCTAATTCCATAGCCAACTACACATCTCTCTTACACACTTTAAAATTGGAGCCAGATAACATCTCTATAGTCACAGTATTGTTGTTAACTAAAAAGATGATTGAAAAACATATAACAAATCAATTCTTTAGTTTAAGCACACCATAAGATAATAAATAATACTCCAAGTCATAAAAGAATATTATACTAAGAATTTTAGCACATCACTTTATAAACACCGTTGGGTAGAATATACAATATGTAATTAAAAATTCTTCATATATGGCAATTTAGAAACTTATTCAATCCTCGTAAGTTTACAATATTTGGGTGAATAAACCACTCAGACCAATCCATTTCCAACCATATGTCTCGTATGTAACATTTCTAAAATTTAACATCCCTAAAACATGCGAGACCATCATCACTTAAAAAAGATTCAGTAAAAAAGATCATTTTGGTGGTTGTAGTTTCATTAAACTCATAAACAATTCTTACATCATGATACACATTATATTATCTTGGAAATAACCTTAATAATGTAATTTTATTCTTTATAAACAATGGGATGAATTGTCCATAAAATTACATTCCTGAATCTTATGACATAATTTATGAGATAACTTAATTCTTTATATATTTCTCTGTATCACAATTATATTAATTGCATTTAAATTTTACTTTATAAGAGATAATTAATTCTCTCTAACAAATGATAATTTTTTATACTCATGTATAAATAAAACATTATGAGATAATAATTTATCTCTTAAATTGTCATAAATAATTAATTATGACTTTATATTTGAATTTTGGGATAAAACTGAAGTTAAAATGAAGTGCAAGGATTAAAATATAATAGTCAGGGACCTGAATGCTATTAACCTGGGGCCAGACTGAAATCTGACAAATTTGGACTTTCAGCCCCCGCCAAAATGGCAAAATTGATCAATTATTATTATTAATTTTTTTTTTTTTTAATAAAAATCAAGAACAATAATTGCTTTGCTTTAAATATGTGAACAACGAAAAGCAAAATTCAGCCTATACTGAAAATTCAGCTTCTTAAGTGAATCCATTTGATTGTTTTTTTTTCAAAAGATGGGGACAGTTCAAGAAACAAAACCTCATGCAGTATGCGTTCCAGCTCCAGCCCAAGGCCATGTTACTCCCATGATGCAACTGGCCAAGCTTTTACATTCAAAAGGCTTCCATATAACCTTTGTTAACACCGAGTTCAATCACAGACGTTTGATCCGATCCCAAGGGCCTGACTGCGTAAAGGGTCTGTCCGATTTTCGATTTGAAACAATTCCGGACGGACTGCCGCCGTCTGATCGTGATGCAACACAGGATGTTCCAGCGTTATGTGCTTCCTTAAGAAAAAATTGTTTGGGTCCATTTTTGGAACTGGTGACCAAGTTAAATTCGTCAGCTGAGGTGCCGCCTGTTAGTTTCGTAGTTTCTGATGGAGTCATGGGGTTCGGTATGAAGGTTGCTCAAATGCTAGGAATTCCTGACGTACAATTCTGGACAGCCTCGGCCTGTGGCATGATGGGATATTTGCATTATGATGAGCTTGTCAACCGAGGCATAGTTCCATTCAAAGGTTCGCTTGAACATTTTTATTTTGGGAGAATGGCACTTTCTTCCTATTATTTAGGCTAATAGCATCTTATCATCTTATTATTTTCATAATACCTTAACACCCTCTTAAAATTAAAAGTCAAATGATTTATCAAAGGTATGCTCAAATGATTTCATAATACCTTGTCAACCGAGGCCTGCGGCATGATGGCATTTTCTTGCCTTCTCTGTCTCCATCTTTTCATTCTAGCTCCCAATGAAAACAATGTTTGACGGAAAAAAAGATTATAATAATCATAATCCTTTGGCTCTTCAGCGATAAACAAGTTTTAATTACTTTCAACCTTTGTGTTACAGATGAAAAATTCCTCATTGATGGCACTCTTGATGAACTCATTGATTGGATCCCAGGAATGAGCAACATTCGTTACAGGGATTTATCAAGTTTTATGAGAGTCACTGATGTTAACGACATCATGTTTGATTTTATGAAATCAGAAGCACAAAACTGTTTGAAATCTTCTGCAATTATATTTAACACGTTCGATGAGTTTGAACATGAAGTACTAGATGTTATTGCTTCGAAATTTCCTAACATTTACACTATAGGACCACTTACCTTGCTCTGCAAGCAAGTGGATGAAAACAAATTTAAATCATTTCGATCAAGCTTATGGAAGGAAGACACTGATTGTCTCAACTGGCTTGACAAAAGAGATGCCAATTCAGTTGTGTACGTGAATTATGGTAGCATAGCTGTGATGACAAAGCAACACTTGATAGAATTCGCATGGGGTCTTGCAAATAGCAAGCGTCCATTTTTATGGATTGTTAGGCCTGATGTTGTGATGGGCGATTCCGCGATCCTACCTGAAGAGTATTTTGAAGAGATAAAGGATAGAGGAATTGTTGCAAACTGGTGCCCCCAAGAGCAAGTTCTGTCACACCCTTCAGTTGGTGTTTTTCTGACACATTGTGGTTGGAATTCTATGTTGGAGAGCATAAGCGGCGGCGTGCCTGTAATATGTTGGCCTTTCTTTGCGGAGCAACAAACAAATTGCAGATATGCATGCACTACTTGGGGCATTGGCATGGAAGTTAATCCTGATGTAAAGCGTGATGAAATTGAAGCTCTTGTTAAAGAAATGTTAGACCGGGATGAAGGAAAGAAGATGAGGCAAAAGGCTCAGGATTGGAAAAAGAAAGCTGAAGCAGCCGCAGCTGTTGGAGGCCAGTCTTATGATAATTTTGACAGACTCATTAAGATGGTTCTTCATCAAACAAATTGCACTAGAAACGAAACTCTTCAGTAATTCTTCCCCCATATGCTTCTCAATTAGATGTGTTTTAAACTTTATTCTGCTTATTAGCTTGTTGTTTTTTCAGATTAATTATGCTTTTAGTTCTATGTTGTAGAAAAGTTTGTTGATGCTAATAGCAAACAAATTGTTTTTGAATAATTTGAATTTCTATCAAAACACTTCAAGGCAAAAGATAAAATCCACCCTAGGAGCTTCAAAAATGTATATTTGAATGATTTAAAGTAGTACACAACAATAATATGACAATAGAAAGATTAATAAATTATGATCAATAAAATAACAAATATTGTTCACCAAATTTACTATATAGAACATTCTCACTGTCTTTTGTGATAGCACAATCTGGGGCCAAAACGAGTTGGATTTATTTTAATATATTTAAGAGAAACTTAACATTTCAATAAATGGGAAGCATTTCAAAACCTAATTTCAAAATTGAGACAAAAAAGTATGGCCAAAGTTCTGTATGCAACAAAATTATAAAAAGATGATCTAGCTAGTTGGGCATCTTTTTTAATTTCAATGGTTTTGAATTGTCAATTTGACAAAACTAGTGGAAAAGGTTCATATATCCATTTTCAAAATATGTATTATTTATTACGTAAAATTCAATAAATGAATGTCTGTCAAACATAAGTTACAGAAGTTAACAAGCTATCTCAAATCATACGCACGAACGGCACAACCGGATATAAAAATATGATATTTTCCAGCGAACTCAATCATGACAATACACCATTGTCCAAACAACATCTAAGGGCGAGAGGGTTCACGGCTAAAGCCACTAGATCACCGAAGCCCCCTTAGCCACCCCAATGCTCACCTATGATTCCCCCTAAAGATGTTTTAACGACATTCCATATGTTTCACTAGTATACACACCTAGTGCTTCAGTGTTCACACCCCCCTTCTAAAATGTATATTACGAGGAGTTTCTGGTAACTATTTCAACGAGTCAATAAGTCATAATATGACTTTGAGTTAAAATTTCATCCCAAGACGAGTTCATTTTGATGGCTTTCTACAACACCCCCACTTTTGCGGCAACGTCAAGTTAAGAGCCAAAGTGAGTACACTGCAAGAATCTCTCAACAAATCTCAAAATCAGACCATGTGGCTGAAATTTTCCCAGTACATCTGACCATAAATTTCACTTATGACCTTGGTCCCACACGGTTTGGCGCCTCAGACAATAAGCTCTTTCACAATGCACCAAAATTAGGCTTGCGGCTAGCGGCAAGCGAGCATGTTTCTAAATCTTCCGACAAACGTTAGAATAGGACCTCACAGATAAAATCTCCACAGTACAAGGTCCCATGAGAGATGTATCTAATCATGAATGAGCTTGATCTGATGTCCCAAAACATGAGTTCCTTTACAAAGTGGCCGAATGTGCTAGCCTTAAATTGGGACCGTGACACTGAGCATCCTGTATAAATAAAGGTGCTCAACACCACAGTTATTTTGGCCTGCTCCATATTTCTCTCTTCGAGAATTTGTGGAGTTCCAGCTCTTATGTGTTTTACTTTTCAAGCTTTATTGTAATTTTTTCTTTCAATAATAAAATTATGTGTATTTTTATTCACAGCATGAGTAGCTAATTCCATCATGCTAGGGTAAAAGATGAAAATCTTAATATCAAAATGTGGATTAATCTTACTTATATTATAATAAATGAATTGTAATATGAAAACTAATATTTAATCTTCTCTTATATTTGTGGGTGTCTTGATTCGTTGTAGACAATCTCATCTTGGTTGGCACAGTTAATACTTTACCCATATTATATGAGAAAGTAATTTAAATCTGGACTAATTATTGACAAACTTTGTTACCGCTTTTATGGCTGGTTTTATATATTTGGTATAATTGAGTACATAATTGGACTTGTTATCGAAAAATATTATCACCACCTATATGGTTGGTTTTATATGTTTTGGCATAATTAATTCATGAAGTAAATTAACTGGGTAATAATGACAATTTATATATTATAAAAAGTAAGATTTCTCTATATTTGAAATATCAAGAGTGGATCCCCTAGCCCTAGCATTATATTTTATTGTTGCAGTCTAATTTAAAATTGTCCATCATTTAAAACAATTAAGTCTTTTTATTTTCACTCGAATTATTATTTTATTTGACTAAATCTATTCCCTATAAATCGACCTCGAACTTACCGGTTTATTTTATTACCTCGACACTCTTTTACTTGGGAGTAAAGAATCATTTTATGAGTGTGTCAAGTTTTTGGCGCTGTTGCCGGGAGTATAATTTAGTAGTTAAAATAATTTAACATCATTGCATTTTTTTTCTTTTCTTTTCTTTTTATTTTTTTTTATTTCTTTCTTTTTGTATTTTTGGCATCTCAATTTTTCTTCTTCCTTGCACTTCTGAGATCCAAGATACCCTGATTGATCTTAAATGAACTCTGAACCTAGACATCCCACGACAAACCCTATACTTGATTCTTCAAGGTTACATGACACCGAAAACTAAATTAAAATGGAGCTTGTATTATGCCAAAGAATTTCTTGAACCATCCTTATCTAGAGTGTAACACCCCGCAAGAGGCAGGATGCTACCGGTAGGAGATATGATTAAACCATCTTTATAAGCCTCCAAAATTACAGAAAATTGGACATGATGTATCCTAAAACTAGACAACCTAGATCAAAAGTCCAGCATCAAAACGAAACTTGAACAAAACATCCAACATGCCAAGGGACCTCAAGTCTAAAAAAAACTTAGCAAAATCAAAATCAATATTTAAGGGCTTTGTGCCCACAACATCATAACTCATATAACATAATCATGTAATACAAATCCTTACTATTACATTTCTTCCCATTTAAACTAACATACCCAATACCCTAATGCCCAATAATAAGTACATAAAAGAATACTTTGAACATCGCTTACTCGACTTAATTTTCATATGTTTAATATTAATTAAAGTTTATTTTGTGCTTTGTTAATAAGAGCAATGGAATATGAATTTTGGAGCAATTACATGTGTTTCGGGACCTTACGGACGCATCAAAAGCACACGAGAATTACAGAATTGCAAAATTGGAGAAACTAGAATCCTGGCTACGCATCACGACACGTTAAAGTCAACGAGTCGCGACACATATGTGTATTCCAGGGTTTAGTATTTTGCCCGTTTTTATGCAAATCTTGCTACCAGGACTTCTCTAAATAAACCCAACTTCGTCCAAAACCTAGGAAAGGAGAAAAGAGAGAAACAAGAGAAAAACACCTCAAAGAGCCACAAACACAAAATCAAGGGAGGGCAATGAAGAACTTCAAGGAAATCATGACGTCTCTCCGATCTATTCAGGCTGTATCTCTTTCTTCCATGGAGAGCTAATCTCCTAGGCAAAGCTAAGGATGAACTTCTGTATTTAAACTTTTGATATTCATGTTGTTGATTCTTGAATGAATTTTTAAACGTTTAATAAAATTGATGGTTGTTGTTCTTTATTATCTTTTGCTTTATAATCCAGAAACTTATTTTGTTAACTCCCATATAGATCCAGTCATGCTTCTTCTATGTGTGATTTGTGAAACCGGTTGTGACTGGTAAAGTTGTTTTATGTGTTGGAATTCTGCTGTAGTATTGCCTGAGGGTATATTGTCGACGTTAGATAGCTCGTAATGATAATTTTTGTGTGCTGTTAACATAGAAAAAATTATCATTGATTACCTTATAATTTAATAGGTGTAGAATTGAATATCTTCCAATTGTTGGTTTGGGATGTGAATCCTTCAATTGCGTAATAAAAAGAATCAATAACTAAATGTAGGAGTTTGATGCAAGAGGGATTCCCGATGCTTTGCTGTTTATCTCTGCAGATTTTCCTAAATATTTTTCCATAGTTTTTATCTTAAAGTATAAATTCATTCATTTTCTTTTCACTAAGTTATTGCTAAAGTAGTTCCTATAACCATCTCTCTGAGGAATCGACACCCCAGCTATACTGCGATAATCGCAAGTTATTTTTGGGCGTAATCAAAATTTGACGTCGGGAAGACGGTTTACAAGCAAAAGGAGTAGGTTTGCTTAGTCAAACATAAAGCGGTAACTTTGTCCTTATCTTTTTTCATTATTTTATTTATTTTAATTTATTCTTTTATATATTATTTTTATCAATTTATTTTAATTTTTAGTTTTTTTTTTCTATTTTATTCTTGTTTCCCATATTATTTGAGCTTTAATTACATGCCTAGACGTAGGGATAAGTTTGGTAGATTTGTTAGGACTGAAGAAAAAAGCTCAGATTCTGAGAACATATTTGAAAATCCTTTTTCCACATCATCTGCGTCTAGCGCACATACCATGAATGAATATGAGAGACCACACTGTTGGGAAGCGGTCACGAGTGCGCAGTGGAAAATTAAAAAAATTATGATGCCGCTATCCCTTTGCCCAAGACCCATTTGTTTTGATTATTCTACAAGCCTAGACATGTTATTATATATTCTAATCATAAAAACTCATAAAAACATGCAAAGAACATAAACCTAAACATGCTAACTATCATAAAAACTCTAATTAAAATAATGAAAGAAAAAACTTACTTGAACCAAAGACTCCTCCAGTCCACCCTCCAATCTACAAGCTTTTCTCGAACTCAGCAAGCTCTTCCACGTTCCAAAGAGCCACCCAAGTGTGTGGCCTCCAAAGGTGCACACACCAAAGCGAAAACTCAACGGCAAGACTACGCCTTAAGTGCACGGGTATTTTTCCCTTGGTGCTAGCCTAGGCAAATACCTCAAAACTTTTAACTTTAGAGTTGCTCACTTATATAAACCCAATATATGAAAGGTTTTTGGTGTAAAAATTTGTAAATAATTCTTTGGGTTTATATAGGTGCTCCAAAGACAACAAAATTAATTAAGAATCTGATGTGGGATAAATGTTAATTTAATCATAGCCATTGGATATTAATTTAATGGTTTAATGAGATTATAAAACCCTAATAAGATTTTGGGCCGAATTGGAATTCAAAACAAATAACAAAAAAAAAATTTACTATTCATATTACTATTCACATTTATATTCATGTTTTTTTTATTTATTTATTTATTCCAATTCCCAAAGTGCCCCTATCGTCATTCACCAATCCCTAAGCCACTATGGAACCTCATAAATGATATGTTCAATAATTAAACACATTGAACCATTTATGAACAATTCCTACAGCAATCATATATGCTGTTAAATTTGTAATGTGCACTGTTAACCATTGATTTCGACTTTGTTGTGTGTGACCTTTTGGGTTCCCCTCAAGTTGGACATGAAATGAATCGTGATAATTTAATCGAACATAAATTATCCTCCGATCATATGGTCATTCGATTTCAATGACCAAGGTTGACATCTAGCAACATGCCAAGACCCCCAAATGAGAAGGAAAGATATATACCAATTCTGTATGCGATTTACATATGATACGGTCCATCGCCTCACTGTATCCCCACCTTTTGACCTAGGGTACGGAAAGTGTCTACCCATATAGTCAAATGCATGATGTTGATAGGGTCATGAATCGTGCTAACCCAAGAATCTCACATGATTCTTCCGATGTGACCACAGTCTCAAGCACTGATCACACATATCAACCCGCGAACCAGAATATTACTCTTGTAAGAAAATATTATCCGAGAGAGTGGCGATTCTCTGTTGTATCGTTACAAACTTCATGTGTTTCAAAAAATGACCCAATCACACCCTTATGACCGGATCTTTTGAACCGGGGAAAAAGAATGTCAAAGTTATTTGATCCACACATAAGATTGTAAAGACCTCAAGTCTAAGGACTATTCATACAATCGATACATGGAATTTCTCACAGACACATGGGATAAACACTCCATGTGAAAACTTTTGGCGGTCAGTTCGATGGATACGAGCAACTCATGCATCCATGTGATACACCAAGCTGACAGAACTCCGCTAGTAGCCTATGAGATCGGCTACCCCACTTAAGGGCGGATCATATCATCATGCTAGTCTCTCCACTTTGTGAATGCGCAGATTATTCATAAAACTATGACTAGGAACGTTTAAGAGTAATGATTCTCATAAGGCGTGGAAGCCATCATCTTATTACTCCAAGGGCTTTATTACAGTGTTTGATTCATATAAGTTATGTAAGACACATATAATAAAGATTTCCATTTTATTAATTAATAAAAATAGTACAAATACATGTACATATAGCCCATCCACAAGTTGGGTATAGGGCATATCCCTAACAATCTCCCACTTGCACTATAGCCAACTAGTATGAATCTGGACACCATACTCTCTGGTGTGCCTATCATGCTTTTGTTGAGTCAGCTCTTTAGTCAGAGAATCTACAAGATTATCTTCTGTGAGTATTTTCTCTATAATAACTTCTTTTCTCTCAACAATCTCCCTGATGAGATGAAATCGCCTGAGTAAATGCTTGGATTTTTTATGGGACCTTGGTTCCTTTGATTGAGTAATGGCACCCGTGTTGTCAAAGTACATCGTGACTTCATTCTTTATCACGGGAAGCACTTCCAGCTCCGTGATGAACTTCTTTATCCAGACTGCTCCTTTAGCTGCCTCAGATGCTGCAATATACTCGGCTTCAGTGGTGGATTCCACTGTAGTTGACTATTTTAAGCTTTTCCAACTAACAGCTCCACCATTCAAAGTAAACAGATATCATGTTTGCGATCTGCTATCATCCCTATTGGTCTGAAAGTTCGCATCACAGTAACCAATGACTTTTATCTCAGAACAATCTCTGTATATCAAGAACACATCATTAGCTCTTCTCAGATACTTGAGTATTGTTTTGACAGCTGCCCAGTGTTGCTCACCAGGATTTGCATGATACCTGCTCATTATGCTAAGAGCATAAGAGAAATCAGGTCTTGTACATTACATGGCGTACATGATCGACCATATTGCTAAAGCATAAGGGATCCTACTCATACGCTCTCTATCTGAAGGAGTATGAGGATATTGCTCCTTAGATAATTTGATTCCATGATAAGTAGGTAAATTACCTCTTTTAGAATCTTCCATTTTTAATCTTTTCAAAACTTTATCTATGTATGTAGATTGAGATAGTCCTAATAACCTTTTAGATATATTACAGTAGATCTTAACACCAAGGATGTAGGCTGCTTCTCCCAAATCTTTCGTGGAGAAATTCTGAGATAACTATTGTTTGGTGGCTTGCATCATTGGAATATCATTCCCGATGATTAATATGTCATCGACATATAATATATGAAATGCAACAGCATTCCCACTACTTTTCCTGTAAACACAAGGCTCATCTATATTTTTGATGAAGTCAAATTCTTTGATTGTCTCATCAAATCATATATTCCAACTTCTGGAGGCTTGCTTGAGTCCATAAATGGATCGTCTAAGCTTGCATACTTTATTATGATCATCCTTAGATGTAAACCCCTCAGGTTGTGTCATATAGACTTCCTCTTCGAGGTTCCCATTAAGGAAAGCTGTGTTTTGACATCCATCTGCCAAATCTCATAATCAAAGTGTGCAGCTAGTGCTAGTAAAATTCGAATAGACTTTATCATTGCAACAGGCGAGAAGGTTTCCTCATAGTAAATTCCTTAGATTTGTCTATAACCTTTTCGCCACCAACCTAGCCTTATAGGTTTGGATGTTGCCTTCTGCATCAGTTTTACGCTTGTAAATCCACTTGCAGCCTATGGGTTTTATACCTTCAGGTGCATCCACAAAGTCCCAGATTTGATTCTGAAACATAGAGTCTATTTCAGATTTCATAGCCTTAAGCCACTTGACTGAATCAATGTCACGCATTGCTTCATCATAACTGGTGGGATCGTCATTATCAATGACCTGATCACGTTCCTCATCAATAAGGAAACCATATCTTTCAGGCTCATGTCTTTCCCTACCAGACCTTCTAAGTTCATAACCTTGTGGTTGTTCCGTCGCTGCCCTTTTGAGGGGCATGGGGTTTAGTTCTATGTTAGTTTGTTCTTCTCGTACCTCATCGAGGTCAAGTCTACCCCCACTATATTTCTTGAGAAGGAATTCATTCTGTAGAAATTTAGCATTTCGTGAGACAAATGTTCTTTGTTCATTTGGGACGTAGAACACGTATGCTCTTGAGTTCAAGGCATATCCTACAAACTTAC
Source organism: Zanthoxylum bungeanum (assembly GCA_019454045.1). Lineage (NCBI taxonomy): Eukaryota > Viridiplantae > Streptophyta > Magnoliopsida > Sapindales > Rutaceae > Zanthoxylum > Zanthoxylum bungeanum. The sequence goes on from SKCR01000073.1 coordinate 48,031, forward strand.
AATTAACTACTCTATCATCCAATTTGTTAGTTTGTGTGAGCTTAACATATGTGTCACATCCCCAAACTCTTAGATAACTAAGACTAGGACGTTTCCCAGACCATAACTCATATGTTGTTTGACTAACATTTTTGGAAGGAACTTGGTTTCATAGTAGTGTTGCAATTTCTAAAGCAAGACCCAAAATGAAAGAGGCAGATCCGTGCTTGGCATCATTGATCGAACCATATCTAATAATATCTGATTTCTCCTTTCAGAGACCCTATTATGATGTGGAGTTCCCGGAGGAGTCCACTGGGAAACAATGCCATTTTCTCTCAAGTAATCTTTCAATTCATCGCTTAAATTCACCACCTCGGTCAGACCTTAGTGACTTAATACTTTTATTAAGCTGGTTTTCTACTTCAGCTTTGAAGTCTTGAATTTCTCAAAGGCTTCAGATTTGTACCGCATAAGGTACACATACCCATATTGCGAGTGATCATCGATATAAGTAATGAAGTAGGAGAATCCACCTCTAGCGGTGACTGATATTGGTCCGCATACATCAGAGTGTATGAGTTCTAATGTCTATATTGCACGCTGTCCTTTACTTTTGAAGGGCAATTTGGTCATTTTACCAAGTAAACAAGACTCACAAGTTCCATAAGGTTCACATTTGAAGGGTCTGAAATACCTATCCTTATGTAGCTTAGTTAATCTTGTTTCATTGATATGACCTAAGCAATTGTGCCATGGAAGTGATTCATTGAGATTATTTGAGTTAACGTTGTATATATTAGAGGTTGAACTTCCTTTGTTAGTTTGTAAGACATAGATACCATTATTCAAAATACCATCTCCATATTTTATTTCATTGAAATAAATAGAACATTCATTACAACTTATTAGGCATGAAAAGCCTTTATTACATAAAGAAGAAATTGAAATGATGTTCTTTACTAGAGAAGGTACATAAACACAATCTTCTAAGTCTAAAACTAAACCATTCGGCAAAACTAATGAATAAGTCCCCGGGCACAATGTAGCCAGTTTTGCTCCATTACCCATTAGTAAGTCAACATCCCCATGACGGAGTCTCCTACTGTTTCTCAGGCCCTGCATATTGTTACACAAATGAGTCCCACAACTGGTTTCAAGCACCCAAGTAGAAGGTTGAAAGTTTTAAGAATATAGTTCAATCATATACAACATACCTGAAGCATTGAGCTTCTTGGCCTCTTGGGCTTCCCTAGCTTCCTTGGCTTTCAAGGATCTGCAATCTTTCTTCCAATGACCATTTTTTCCACAAAAGAAACATTTCCCCTTTCCCTTTTTCTTCTCCACCTTACCATTGGGCTTTAGGTGATCTGGAGCCTTGGCCTTGCCCTTAATTTTCTTTGGGCCTCGTGGCTTCAGGTCCGTACTGTAAGCATGACGGAGGTTTTAAGCTCCGGTTTCAAGTCATTCTTTGTTTGCTTTATCAGATTGTGCAATTCTACAAAAGTAACTTCTTTATCAGACTGATGAAACTGCATAATAAAGTTAGAGAAGTCTTTTGGTAAAGACTGAAGAATTAGATCATGACCTATCTCATGATCCATGATGAACCCGAGGTTGACCAATTTTTCAATGTGGCCAATCATCTTAAGCACATGTCCACTAACAGATCCTTCCTTATTCCTTATTTGGGGGGAAATGGTCTTTCAAGAACATAAAAAATCTTTTCTTGTCGTAAGATAATTTTAAGGTTTCTAAACCAGTCATTGTAGTTGTCTCCTTTGAGCTTATGCTCATTAAGGATGTAACGAAGTGATACTCTGTTTTCCATTTAAAAGTTTGTGAAATATTTTAACCCACCTGTTAAGAGAGAATGTTAAAATTAGGAATATGTTTTCATTAATGTTTTATAATAACATGGGCTTTTAATATTATGAAGTTGCTCCCACTCAATTATTTTAAAATCTTAAGCAAATCGCATCAACCCCAATATGATGGATTTCTTGTGGGCAATGATCCTATTATCATCGTTTCATAACTCTGACTTGGGTCGGTCGTTATAAAATATGATAATTAGGTAGGTTCCCAACCAATTTATGATATAAATCATAATTCCTTGATCATTGGGTTGGGCAATCAAACATGTCATAGCTTATGCTAGTCCTTGTGGACACCCAATCTTTGCCACTAAGTTACAAAACCACGCCTAAGGGTCGTTGCGTCTTATGACTCAGAAAAGTCAACCATTGTCAATAGTATGATTTAGGGACAAATTGGTATTGGTCAGTCTGGTAAAGCCTAGTCCTGCCAATACGATTTAAGCCCTTTGGGTCTATACTTTATAGTGGGAGGCAAATTTTAGACTTAAATTATTATTGAGGATTTTAGCAAGTTTAAGTGAATAACTGTCAAATGGATTGCTCCATTGAAATTCCCCAGAGGGAGGGCGGAGCGAACTCTCTTAAATACCCTTACCTCTTAGGCTCTTATTACCTTGGTGACAGAAATAAACAATAGATCCTCCAAATTAGTCCAACACTTTAAATATGCTTTAAGGTAAGCTTTGAGTAGATGATTATCTAGATGTCTTCACAGCTTTTCCTTTTCGCTATAAAAAGGTAGTGAGTGAAGGAAGATACCAAATCATTATCTAACTCTAGTAATACCTTTGGTTAAATTAACTTTAGTTTGGAAAGTTTTATTAACGCCTTGGTCCCACCCCATTTGTATCTTTTATAATGTCTTTTATTATAAACAAGTGATTTATATTATTAGACTTAAAGGTAATAAATCTCTAAGTTCATCATGAATAATTACTTAGCTATGGGATAAGCAAAACACTCTCTATTTCCTTAGAAAGTCTCTAGATGCTTGCACCTTAAAATAATCATGCCGATTCTAATCATATATAGAATCATCAAGCATATGAGTTTTAATATGTTGGAATTATTTTAGGCATTAAATAGCTTTGATTAATATTTAATTATGATATTGCATTTTATTTTATTCAAATAAATTTACTATTAATGTTTTTTACAGATGCGTGAACTTTAAATGAAATTTCACAATTCAAATCTTAACCAAATCATACAAAACTTGTGCCTAAAATTAAGTTCAGGGTGTTATCTTTTTAACGAGCTTTTACACACCCAATTTAGAGCTCAAATGAGAGATAACTAATCAAAACAAAAATGGCGCGCTGATACCACTGTTGGGAAGCGGCCGTGAGTGCGCAGCGAAAAATTAAAAAAATTATGATGCCACTATCCCTTTGCCCAATATCCATTTGTTTTTATTATTCTACAAGCTTAGGCATGTTACTATATATTCTAGGCGTAAAAACTCATAAAACATGCAAAGAACATAAACCTAAACATGCTAACCATTATAAGAACTCTAATTAAAATAAAGAAAGGAAAAGACTTACTTGAACCGAAGACTCCTCCAGTCCACCCTCCAATCTACAAATATGTTCACTTGAACGGGATCGCGGAAGAGTGACTACCGTTTGGACAAGGCAGACATGAAGGAACTGAAGACGGGGCAAGACTCTAACTTCAAATATGATTGTCATAAATATGTTCACTAATAGTATTAAAATTAGATTTTAAATACTTAGTGTGGTACATAAAATATATGTATTGATGTTCAAAATCTGTTTTGAACAGGATACTGACTTCAATTGATATTTATCTGCGAATTGGAAACGGGGCGAAAGTCGCTGTTTTAACCGTAGATACCTAAGTTTAGGAACTACCCTTCGGGTGTGTACCTAAATTTGGAAACTGTTATAATGTAACTAGTTTGACTAGAAACATTATCTCTATATCAGTGTTTAACCCGCTGCGGGGTGAACCCTTATATTCTAGAACACTAAAGTGTTTTATTTTATAAAGATGATATTGAGATATACACATTTGATGTGAAATAACAGCATTTATATTTTGAATATAAATAAAATCTCAAACATAAACATGACAAACAAATAGCTCAAACTAATTTGATCAGAAGAAACCTTTTGTGGCATTGTTGTCTGGGACACAACTAAAACAAGAATCGTATATCCACACTTTTGAAGAGTGGGTACTCGGACTGAGTTGATTCTATTCAAATAAAGTCTACGAATCTAGTTTATTGGGCAAAGTGCCTAAAACACCTTTACTTGGTAAAAGTTCAAATGCCACCGATCTGTTAGCCCTAATTCATAGTGAAGCAAGTGGGCCCATGTCTAGCTAGGCTAGAGGTGGATATGAATATTTCGTGACCTTTACGGATGTGGCATCGCGTTATGGTTATGTGTTTCTTTTAGAACACAAATCGGAAACTTTTAAAGTTTCGACACGAAGTAGACAAACAGACCGGCTAAAGTATTATACTGTCACGGTTAGACCGTAATGGAAAATACTTAAGCAATAAGTTTCTAATATACTTGAAAGAGTATAGTATTCTTTCAATGAGGACTCCTCCCGAAACACGTCATTTTGACGGTGTGTCCGAACGAATAAATCGAATTTTGTTGGACATGATAAGGTTAATCATGAGTCGCTCTGAGCTACCATTTCCTTCAACGGATACGCTTTAACAGTACAGAACTTATTTTGAATAAGGTTCCATAAAATCTGTTTGATAGATTTCATATTAGATATAAACAGGAAAGAAACTAGGTTTCTCAATCCTGATTATTTGGGATGCTAGACATGTGTTGGATGATACCAAACTAAAACCCAAATTGGATAAGTGCCAATTGTAGGTTTCCTAGAGATACCAAAGTATAGTACTTATACAACTCACAAGAGAACAATGTAATTGTTGCTCACCATGCGGTTTTCCTAAAAGGAATACCTATATGCAGTGGTAAGTGGGAGGATAGTAAAACTCGATGAAAATCGGAGTAATACTATTCCAGGCACCTATTCCTTAATGGAACACAAATAGTTCATCAAGGATGAAACTATACTAGTAATCTTCGAATACACAAGAACCGCGTATGTCGGAGAGAGTCAGAAAACAACTTGGGTATGGGTTTCTGATCTCACCTCATAAAGATGTCAATCTTATTGAGGAACACCAACTGACTACGTATGAGGAAGTGATACAAGGTATCGACTCCCTATTATGGCAAAATGTCATGACATCCTAAATGGATTCCATGTATATCAAATATTTTTGGACACTAGTTGATGTACCGCAAGGCATTGTGCCTGCTGGTACTATATAAGTCTTCAAGGAAGACATACATGGATGACAAAATACCAACGTATAAAGCTATGCTTTTAGCGGAAATGTATCGTTATCAACATTGTGTTGATTACAACGATTCAACCTTTTACCTGTTTCCACGGTAAATCCATTTGGATAATGCTTGCTTAAGCTGGATGTTTCATTCATGAAATATGGCAGCTGGAACGGGAAAATCGCTTTCCTGAAAAGAAACCATTTGGAGGATGTTTACAACATCCTGTCGGTTTTGTCGTACCTAAACTAGCAAACAAGGTTTGCAGGTTGTTCGATCCATGTTTGGATTGAAGCAAGCATAGGTTCTTAGAATTATCGTTTTGATGTAATCATAATAGTTTTGATTTAATTCAAAACGTAAATGATTCTTCTGTATATAAGAGGGTTAGTGGGAGCGCACTGACAATGGCTGTCCTATACAATAATGATAATATGTCATTTCTTGGCAATGATATTCCCATAATAACAATCGGTGAAAGCTTGGTTTTCGAGATAACTCTCCGAGAATTCGTACATTGAAAAATGTACGCGACCTGGTGTCTCATATGCTTTGAGCATATGAATTCACAATCAGGCCAATCCAAGTGATAATCACTGGATTGATATTAAGAACATCCGTTATTTTCTTAGAGAACTAAGGATGCTGTCTTAATCTATGGAGAAGGAGAACTTGAAGTGATTGGGATCACTACTGCAAGTTTCCCAACCGATAAAACGACTATGAGTCGTAAAACGGTACTATATAGTTTGAATAACGGTATAGTGAGCTGGAAATCTTCCAAGCAAGATATTGTTACCGAATAAACAAAAAATGCGGGTTACTGCTGCAGCTGAGGCAGCAATAGAAGCCATTTGAGTCGATAATAAATCTAATTAGATTAGATATAGTTCTGTTAGCAGCTGAGCTAGGCTTCAGCGCAGGCTAAAGAATTAATGGTCTCATCAACGATCCAGATATATACTTTGATATTCATCTGATTCGTTCGGATCATACATCATGGCGATGTGATTATCGTATAAATCGCATCAGATGATAATCAAGCGAACCCGCTGACGAAAACCTTTTCTCAACAGTTTGAGTTAACCGTACATAGTTCGGGTGGTAGACACTCGAGTGACTGGCTATAGGCCAAGTGAGAGATTGTTGGACAATTATGACCCATAGCGTCACTATTTGTATATATCATGGTGTTGTTGTACAAATTAACTATGTGACAAAGGAGATTGCACTCTTATCATTTGTGATTAGATCACCATGATGTATAAATGATAGGAGGTCCCTGTGATTTGTTCTTGGATTGAGAATGATATGAGACAGTATCAGTACACGAAGGATAAATCATTAAATATCCCCACGAAGGATAAATCATTAAATATCCCTAGTCAGAGTATTATCAAGATTGGACATCGATAATGCGTAAAAGACTAGTATTATACTTGTGCGCGTTGTGAGGGCACAACGGCATAGTTCTCATATATTTGGGTATAAGATACTCATGCAAGTGTAATAAGAGGTTGTGTTTTACCGATGGTACGGGAAACAACTTTACTCTGGATAGACCCCCACGGAATTCCATTGGTAGTATGACTATGTGTCTATGGAAGTTCGAAATCAGGGTAGGTGTATTTGGTCTTAACCTGAGACTTGCACCGCTAATACTTGCGATAATCAATATACTTTGGGTTTGGTCGTCCAGGGCTTTAACCGGTTTCTGTGTACGCCTCTTCTGGGTATATCGAGAATCGTAGTGTGTTGGGTGTGATGTCAAGACGGAAGTGTCACTTCAGTCATATGGAGATGATGGTCACGTAGGATACGGTACTAGTACTCTTATGTACTGCAGTCATCGGGATAAAATGAAAAGGTCAGGTTTATTCGATTATAGAGACTAGTTACCAGATATCCGATATGTGCTTCGTACGGGGCAGACACAATTCCAGCCCCAAGCCTAGCACGTGATCATCCGATATTGGATCAACATACGCAATACTACATGGCGCTTTACTAGAAGCCAACCTTGTCTTGTAAATCGGTGCAAACGTAGTACTAGGTACTTACGTGTTCGGATAGTCCGACGACCGAATTTACTGCCAACATATTCGGGGATCTCATGGGTCGCTTCCCGAAGATTCACCGATGATGTATGACTCGCACTTTTAATTAATCTGGGATTAATTAGATGAGAGAGAAAATTAATCTGGGATTAATTGCGGAGATATTTTATCTGGGATAAAATATCAATTAAGAGAGATAATGATTAATTTGGAATTAATCAATAAATTAATATATTCGATATATTAAACGAAATTGGATTTCGACGCGGAATTAAAATTAGATTTTAATTCGGGCGAACGAATTAATTTAGAATTAATTCGTTAGTGATGTGAATAGTGATTTCGCTAGGCATAATCATTTAATTACGTCGCAACGGTAAATTCGTTAATTTGGAATTAGCGAACCCGAGCCCGGGATTGTTTTCGAGCGCATTCGCATTTCGAATTTGAGTGCGGCACGCAAGTCAAATCAAGCGTCAAATCGCTAGTTGCATCTAGCGTCACATCATTCGTCAATCAAGTGATAGATGTCTTTCACTTTGAGTGATTGACGCAAGTCACTATTCATGATTGATGAGAATTGATGGAAGTGGTTGAAGCCTTTAATGGCTTGACTTTTTGTATTTGATAAATCAATTTTATTTGATTTTTTGAAATTGAAAAAGGTGTATTAGATACACTAATCCTTGAGCAAAACAACAAAATAAAATTCAGTAAACAACTTTAAAATAAAATTAAACTAAGCCACTTTCGTTGGGATCATGTTGCATTTAGCGTATGCAACAAGCCTTTAAATCCCTAGGTGTCCCTAGTGGACGAGTTGTTGTCTCGTGAGGGCTTACAGTGACGATACTCAAAAACGTCAAATGCACACAAAAGCAAAAAGACACAAGTTAGTGACTAATTAAGTGAAACTTCTTATCCAAGTTAATAATTGTTTTCTTTCTTTCTAAATTATCAAATAGGTAAATTCTCTTTTTGTTTTTACCATTCTCCACATACACAACCAACAAGGTATTAATCAGCTCATTGTTCCCACAATATTCATAAGTGTAGTTGAAAATAGAGTAATATTTTTGTCCTAAAGTTATGTCAGAATTCACACATTTTTTAGCAATGGAAGTTTTTTTTTCTGATTTTTATTTATTTATTTATTTACAATATCTTCAATCCATGTAGCGAGCTTTGGGCCAGTGACTCCCAAGCTAGTTGGTTTTAGGACACTAGGTGTTAAGACACCCTTACAGACTTAATTACTCGGATTTCATATATCTTTCTTTCTTTCTTTTTCTTTTTTATATAACATTTTCAATCTATATAGTGAGCTTTGGGCCAGTGACTCCCAAACCAGTTGGTTTTAGGGCACTAGGTGTTAAAACACCCATACGGATTTATTTAATAGGATCTTAGATGATTTTTTTATTCCATCGTTTTTTTAGATGTTTCCTCCAATTAAACTATAGTACTGAATATTACAAACTTTTAACTTACAGCTCATGTCCGTATGTTACAATGTATGTTGATAATACCTTTCAACTGAGCATGTGAAGATCCAATTTAGTCAGTATTATCGAGAATTCACAAATTAAATAATTCAAAAGGAAATAAATAAAAATTAACTTGTTACGAAATAGGTTGAGATACGTCTCAGGAGTGAAAATTCCTTACACAGCTATCTCACACCTATTTCACCTAATTAGTCAAGTTAAAAACACAAAAATAAATATTTTTTTAAAAAAATTTTTTTGAATTTTTTGAAAATTTTTGACTAAAAACCAAGAAAATATAACACAACCGAAAAATAAAAATAAAATACTAATCAACTATTCCCCTACCCCAAATCTAATTGAGACCTTGTCCCCAATGTCTAAAAAGTAGAAGAAGATTTTAGAGGACTGTACCTTGTTAGCTGAAATTCGACATCTAAAAAGAAAATTAAAGGTTAAGATCCAGATTTATCCAACGCTTCTTACCACGATCATTATCAAACCAATTTATCTTGGAAATGATAGGGTCAGTTTATGGTTCAAAGGCTAAGATTTAGTCAATTAAATCATTGGCAGTTCTGGCAGCGAAGAGGATTTCTTTTACAGGTTTTGACACGAACCCATTTCTCCGGGCATCATTAAGAAACACAAAAAGAAAATCATAAAATCCATCAGCATTAAACAATCCAATCAGTTTCTGGTGTATGTTCAAGTTCGCCCAAGAGAGTACTGTAAAAATTTCATCCATTGTGCCCAAGCCACCTAGTAAACCAATAAAAGCATTAGCAAAGTTAATCATTTCAACCAGTTGTTCAGACAAACTTGGCATGATAAGTTCCTCTCCGTTTGATGGTCCTATAAGATTCGCCTCTACCAAAAGTTTTGGGATGATTCCCAGAACTTAACTACCTCATTCCTGTACGGCCCTTGAAACGCACCTCATTAATCCAAAATTGCCACCGCCATATACTAAGTGCATATTTCTTTTAGCTATGACTCTTCCCAATTATTGTGTTGTCTCAAACCAACAATAGTACCGCAAAATACACAGATATTAACAACTCGTCTTCTTGAAGTTTCTTCCATTTTTTTAATTTTTTTTCAACTCTAGATGTCTTCAAGAGTGTAATGATGAGCTGAATTTATAGAACCTGAAAAGGGTGAGTAATAATAGCACTAGTACCTACCAAATGACAATTATTAGCTAAACAGTAAAATATATCGTGAAAGTCAAAAAGTCTGTATCCTGTCGGAGAAAATGAAAGAAAATAACAAAACAAATCACAATTATTAGTTAAAGACAAATAGATAATAATATTTACATATAGTAACAGCTTGAATGACGCTATGCGTTAGGGACAAGCTTCCCATCCAATTTCTTATAAATTGGCAAACAGGGTATTTTAGAGTCAGATTCCTGAGACTTAATTGTTGTCTTTCTTTTCGAAATTGTGTATGTAACATGTGAATTGCGTGATACACATATCCACTGGGATGCGTCTCAAGAGTCAATGATATGTCATCTAAAGGCTCCTTACTCATACCATCCTTAATGAATTTAATTTTATCTTCACGGTTATCAGACACCATTCCTAAAGAACGACAACGAGTATTACATGTCATGCGTGCACATTTATAGTAAACACATAATCTTTTAGCTTTTCTTTTTTTAGCATAGGTGCTTCTTCCTAAACCAGGTAGATATGAAATAAAAAAGTCAGAGGACTCACCTGCCAATCAGACCCATGCGTCAATCATCCATCAAATGTTATTAGGAAGACCTTTGATCATGAGTAGTCTCATCCGTTCCATTCGAGCTTTGTAGACTTTTATCAGAGAGTTTTGAGGGAGAGAAGGAAATTACTTGTGAAGATTTGCGAGAACTTATTTCATCCTAAAATGTGACTTTTCCTACAAATTATACATACAAAAATAAAACACACCAAATCTTAATATATACACAAATTACATTGGTTGCTTCCCTGCTAGTGCTAAGTTTAACGTCGTCAGCTGAACATGACTGCCAGAATGTTAGGCTGGATCTGAAAGTGTGACACTCTATTTTTGTCGCTCAAAGAATTCTCCCAGTAGTGCTTGACACGCTGGCTGTTAACTTTGAACTTGTTGTTGGACTTGGGGTTGTATATCTTTACAACTCCATAGGGTAACACCTGAGTAATCACAAATATACACAAATTTCAACTTTCCAGGGAAAAGTTTCAACCGTGAATTGTATAACAACACCTACTGCCCTGGTTCCAGTTGTCTACGTACTATTTTTTTATCATGCCATTTCTTGGTATTTTCTTTGTATAGTCTGGCATTCTCATAAGCCTGTAGGCAAAATTTCTCCAATTTGTTGAGTTGGTGGAGCCTTTTCTCTCATGCTGTTTGTAGATCAAGATTTAACTTCTTTAATACCTAGTACGACTTTGTGTTCAAGTTCCACTAGCAGATGGCATGCTTTTCCAAACACCATTCGATATGGGGACATACCAATAGGTATCTTATAAGATGTCCAGTAGGCCCATAATACGTCATCTAGTTTTTTAGACCAATCCTTCCTTGTTGATCCAACAGTTCTTTCTAGGATTCTTTTAATCTCCAAGTTTGAAACTTCAACCTGTCCATTTGATTGTGGTTGGTAGCAGTGGAAATTTTATGAGTGACTCTGTATTTGGATAGGAGTGCATCGATTCTGTTGCAAAAATGTGTGCCACCATCACTGATAATTGCCTAAGGTGTATCGAAGTGAGTGAAAATATTATTTTTAAGGAATTTTATCACCACTCTTGAATAATTTGATGGTAGTGTTGTTGCTTCAATCCATTTAGAGACATAGTCTACGACAACTAGTATGTACATGTTTCTGAATGATGGAACAAAGGGTCTCATAAAATCAATCCCCCATACATCAAATATCTCCACTTTCAGAATGCTTTGAAGCGGTCCTTAATTTTACCTCGAAATATTTCCTGTTCTTTGGTACCTATCACATTAAAAGAAAATAAGTAAGCATATTTAAACAGAGTGGGCTAGAACAAACTTGATTGTAGGACTTTGGCTTCAGTTTTATTCCTGCTGAAGTGTCCGTCGATGGTGATGAAAGACAATGTTGCAGGACACTATTGACCTTCTCATGTGGAACACAACGTCTTAGAAATTGATCAACACAACGTTTGAACAGGTACGGCTTATCCCAGACGTAGTGCTTGACTTCTTTGAAGAACTTTTTTCATTGCTGATGTGTCCATTCCAACGGCCATTTTCCCGATGCTATGTAGTTTACATAGTCAGCATACCTGATCGGTGAAATCACACACGTATTGTAAGGGCACGTATCGCTCAAGTAGTATAAAAATATCGATCCCACAAGGACTTAATTTATACTTTTGTAATTAATTATTGATATTATTTATTTACAGGTATCTAATTAAAGGAAAAAATGGAATGATTGCTTGATTGGTTGGTTGAATGTTGATTTTCTAAATAAATAAATGCACAAAAGAAAATAATAAGGAAAATAAACAAAAGACACAAATATCTAGGGTTGTGATTCCACACAATATTATTCTAATGATGAATTGATTCTTTTATATATGTGTAATAAATCAGTCTGCTAACCTGGAACACGGAGATATAAAAAAGCCTCTTCCGATGGTTAGATGCAAACACCCAATATAACCCAATTAATCATATGTCTATATTAACCAAGTTACTTGAATTCATTAAGTTCAAATTCCAATAGTGGCTACCCCCACCCAACAGATATATGTCTTTCATGAAAGGAAATCTACCTAAGGGTCACCATGCCCCAAGGTGAGATCATGAGTTATTGAATCTAAAGCTAAAACCTAAAATCCCTTTTCCAAGTTCATTTCAAATTTACCACATCAATCTCATTGGTGATCAAGTAACAAGAAGTAGTAAGCTTAAGATTCAACAAACAAATAAAGCATTAAACATAATATAATTAAATCAATTATTAAGCATGTGAATATTGTGTTTCATCACTTCCCTAGAATAAAAATAAATTACTGGGGTTAGGAGATCCACCTTTAATATTTCAAATGTAGAAATCTCACTTTATTATAATATAGAAATTATCAGTGTTTCCCAATTAAGTCAAACCAGCCATAAAGACGGTGTTATTATTTGTCCATAAACCAGCCAAATAGGCGAATCATCTGTCACCTAAAGACCAACCATATAGGCGGTGTCACATTATGTCAAATAAATAAAACCAGCCATTAAGGCGATATCAACTTTAATCCATATTATTAAATTACAATTTCCATATTATAAATTAAGTAAGATTAATCTACCTTATCATATTAAAGGTTTCACCATTCCCCCAGCGAAAATTAATTACTAAACATAAAAGAAAATAAAAACACTCAAACTATTATTACTACTAAAAATATAAATAAAAATACATTACAAAACTACTAAATAAAACACACAAGATACAACCCTTAATTCCTATTTAAGAAACCAATGAAAGTATGAAATTTACAAATGAAATGGCTTGGTATTTATAGGCAAAGTTTTGCCTCCACCAATTTTTCTGCCAATTTCTCTACCAAACATGACACCAAACATAGCACCAAACATGGCATCAAATCCTCCACCAACTATGAAGTTTGATAATTTTCATTTTTTATTTTTTTTTTTATTTTTTTTTTTATTTTGAAAATGACTTTAATAATTAAACATAACATACTTTCAGATGTTTTATCAATTTCGGTCATGCAAACTTCAGAATTCGAAATTATTATGAACGTCAAAATTGTAGATCTTCGAGTCTTCTTTAATCTGGAACTTGAATCACCTCAATCTGGTATCGAAGTAGAAAGTTATGGCCAAATTACAAATATTACGCAAAGTTGAAATTTCTGAAATTGTACTTCGTTAGAACGCCATTTCAAGTTTTCAACCTCTAAATTCCAAATGTCAAGTCCATTTTTTACCCTTATTTGTTCCATATTTCATTCTGATTGATTCCATTGAGTCCCGATTTTATTTTATCTGTAAAATAAAAAAAACATCAAAATATTCATCATACCCGAGAAACTAAATAAAATATTATGTCAAAAGGGGTGGGAAATAGTGATATATTTTCCGCTCATCACACCCCCAAACTTGACATTTTGCTAGTCCTCGAGCAAAACAACAAAACAAAATAATAACTGAAACTAAATTAAACTAAGCCACTTTCGTAGGGATCACGATTGCATTTAGCGTATGCAACAAGCCTTTAAACCCCTAGGTGTCCCTAGTGGACGAGTTGTAGTCTCGTGAGGGATTACAGTGACGAATACCCAAAAATGTCAATAAAATGCACACAAAAGCAAAAAGACAAAAGAAATAAATGAAAAAGAAATAAAAGAAAATAATAGCTATATATACAATGTCCTCAGAGAATGTCTAGCAACAAAGTTAAAGGAACCTTCAAAATGCATACTACAACTAAAATCCTTTCATTTGAACAAAGTATCTAAATCAGACTCTGAGTGTGTGTGTGAATAGCTCTATAAACAGTTTCGACTCTAAGTTATTAACTAGGTGATTTTATCTCAATTCTCAGTAGTTAATGGGTCAAACCAACCTGACTATCTGAAATTATTCTATCTACTAGAATATACGGAAAGTGAGGTATGTGAGACATATTTAATCCATGTAGTGAGCTTTGGGCCAGTGACTCCCAAACTAGTTGGCTTTAGGGCACCAGGTATTAAAAAACCTATACGGACTTAATTACTCGGAGCATCTGATGTTTTTATATATATATATATAACATCTTTAATCCATGTAGTGAGCTTTGGGCCAGTGGCTCCCAAGCCAGTCCTTAATCCATGTGGTGAGCTTTGGGCCTGTGGCTCCCAAGCCAGTTGGCTTTAGGGCACTAGGTGTTAAGACACCCATACAGACTTAATTACTCGGATATCAGATGTTATTTATTAATATACACAAATTTTTTTTTATTTTTTATCATCATTCCTGACATCAAAAAAAACTGCAGACAGAAACATATATTTAAGAAATCGGTCATTCATCAACCCCCGATTATTTTAACTAGTCACTTTGTCAATTACTTATTATCTAAATGCTACAGAACTATTTTTTGAAGTGCATATGAGTCTGACCTAGATATTAGGTTTAATGTATAGGATAAAAGTAAAATAAGCATTTATCTTTTCTTAGAACGTTTTACTAAGACAAACAATCTCATCATTAGACTATATATTTTTTTCTTTTTATTTTTTTAAAAAATCATTAAAACACACAAAATATGCATGACATGCAAGGAATAAAAAATATTCAGGAAAGAAAAAATTGACGAAGAAAACAAATAAACAAAGACAACCTCACCCCCAAACCTAAACCTAACATTGTCCCCAATACGTTACAAAACAAAAGAAAGATAAGGGAACAATGCTACCATGGTTTCATTTACGGTTTTTGAAAAAATTGAGTCATTTGACGAATATATCTACTAGGACGCGTATCAACAGTTGACTCCTTATTCCGCTGTCTCTACTTAATTGACTTTTTAACTTTGCAATTTTGTCAAATTTTATTCTGTGATACCCCGTTTTCACTGGTTTGCTTTGCTCTAAGTGCTCCGTCTATATTTTTCCCTACAAAAATAACACAAAATTAAAAACTCTACAGCATGTGTGCACAAAATATTAAAATAAAAATTTAATTGAAAATCAAAATTTGTCAAGGGTTGCCTCACTACTAGTGCTAAATTTATCATATTCAGCTAGACGTGACTGAAGTTCATCTGTCAAGGAGGTCTCAACATGGTTTTGGATGTCCGATTAGAGACAATCCTATGAAGATCGTTGCTTTTGAAGGGTCTCTTCCAACGGTAAAGTGGCAAAAAGAATTTTGTCTCATTCAGTCCTATGCCATTTTTTTAAACTTTGTCGCTCTAGTGGTTTCTGAAAAGAAAGAAAGAAAATCAAGAGGTCTCGTATAGTGCTTGACTTTGAGTGGTTGTTCCATTTTTTCAAGCTTTTGGGTGGTGTCTTTGATTTGTACTCCCAAATACAGCGACGTCTGTCCTGAATGCATGAGATCTTCAATACGGTCAGACATTTGCTTCTTCATTTGTTCTACATCTAGCTCCACCTTTTCTTCATAGATATATTTTAGGATTTCTTTAATCAGCTCTTCATCTGTCATCTGTGAAATGCATGCTCCATAAGTGTCCACTTGAGGATGAAAAGATATGTCTGATTGTAGGCCTTTATCCTCTGTGGTTGGTATGAATGGTTCGGTTAGCTCTTCTTCAAACATCAGTGCATTGCATGTTCCAAGATCTTCATTTTGAGGATACAGAGTTTGATCCTCACTTGTTGGTGTAGTTGGTACAAATAGCTATGGTTCTTTTTCCTCATCAGAGTCCGATGAATAATAAAAATAAAATTGAGATTATGCTGGTTCAAGCTCCTAAACTGATTCTTGAAACTGCTCAGTCTCCTTCTCTATTAATGTGCCATCATGAAATATTTGGTACTCGAAGACTTCGACAGTGTTATTTGAATTTGTTCCATGAGGTATGTAGTTCTGGTTGTTGATCATTTGTCTCAATTCATTTGTTAGCTTCCATAAGGTTTTTATATGATCCAGAAACATTGCATCATGTTCAGCTTCTCGTTTCTCGAGCCTGTTTATAAGCTGTCTTCCCACTAATTTTTCGGGTACTTGAGGATTGTAGGTTGAGGGTGGATAAGATGGAAAATATGGTTCAGTTAAATATGCTGGTTCATTATATGAAGGTCTCTGATAGTTCTGCCACCCTAAATTGTAGTAGTGGTTTATGCTCGGGTGGTTACCATCAAATATCTCACATCTCCCCATTGTGTTCTATTGAGAAAATGTTATATTGATTGGTTTTGACATCCAGTGATAATTGTTGGGCTGTATAACATGCCTCAGAAAACCAGATTATTGATCCCTGATTTGGGATGTATCTTTACCTTGTAACGCTCGTAATTCTTTTATCACCCAATGAAGATCAATTTCAACCACCTGAAAAATAAAAGAATGAAATATAGATTACAGATAAAAATAAAGAAAATTAGATACAAGTAAATTAGATAGTTTCAAAATTGATAACGCAAGAAAAATAAGTCCCCAACAACAGCGCCAAAAACTTGAAATCACACATGTAACGTAAGCACACGTATCGCTCAAGTTGTATAAAAATATCGATCCCACGAGGACTTAATTTCTACTGTTGTTATTATTGATACTATTTATTTACAGGTATTTATCAAGTCAAATGGGCGGGAAATAGTGATATATTTTTCGCTCATCAATACTAATGGACATCGTGCTGTTTCATGGAAAACAACTGTTCATCTGGAAAAGTTTCTTTGATTGTTAGTTCAATACCTGCTGTTTCTCCATTCTCAAGCCTCGATAAGTGATCTGTCACTTGGTTTTCTGTCCATTTCCTGTGTTTCTGTTCTTTTCTTTTGTTTTTCGTAATTTGCTCTGAATGAATTCCTTCAAATGATTACTTGAGACCCATCCGTGAGGGGATAACACGAACTGAAAATGAAGTCATTTAGTGGATGAGAATCGATTCCGAGCTAGTCGAAATACTTTGGTTTGGGGGAATGTTACGTCCCCTACTTGATCGGACAGACCCGGTGGGACGTAACGCGACCCTGACCTGTGAGAAGCACTTGGCCCTGGGGGAATGTTTCGTCCCCAGTCCAAAAGAGAGACTCAGTGGGATATAACCCGACCCCGAGCTGTGAGAGACACTTGGCCCTGGGGGAATGTTATGTCCCCTGTCCAAAAAGAGAGACTCGATGGGATATAACGCGACCCCGAGCTGTGAGAAACACTTGGCCATGGGGCAATGTTACGTCCCCAGTCCAAAAAAGAGACTCGGTGGGATATAACCCGACCCCGAGTTGATCAATCAGATGTCCTTTGCGGAACGAATCCAGACTTGAGCCGATTAACGAGTGGCTTCGGCGGAACGAATCCCAGCCCCGAGTCGAATAACAAGTGGCCTCGGCGGAATGAATCCCAGCCCCGAGCCGAATAAGAAGTGGCCTCGGCGGAACGAATCCCAGCCCCGATTCGAATAACAAGTGGCCTCGGCGGGACGAATCCTAGCCCCGAGCTGAATAACGAGGGGCTTCAGCGGAACGAATCCCAGCCCCGAGCTGAATAACAAGTGGCCTCGGCGGAACGAATCACAGCCCCGAGCCGAATAACAAGTGGCCTCGGCGGGACGAATCCCAGCCCCGAACCGAATAATCCTTGGGACTTGTTCAGAAGGGAAGTGAATAAACCTTTTGAAACCCTACCGAATCTGGCACGGGTGTCCCCTTGCCAGACCAGCGAAAGAGAAAAACAAAAACTTTAAAATTTTAAAAAAAGAGAACCGGGGGTGACTCAATGCTTAAAAATGTTAAAATGTAAACAATCAGTACGGATTCCTTAAAACAGCGTCCTGTCCGAGGTTTCCAAAACACAATCCTGAATCTTTCAATTCAGAGTCCTGGCGAACCATGATTTGGATCAAAGAGCGTTTAAAATGGTTAGGGCACATCCTCTATACTTCAGGTCTCCATGAAGCCTGTGTACTGTTCGAGGGCTTCTCCTTACAACGCTGGAGCAAGCATACACTACGAGGGCATAATCCCTTCTCGTGCTATACTTCTCTTGGATCCATATGATCAAAGAAATGAGGATCAAAGAGTGTCCGAGACATTAATGGCATATTCATCCTTATGTTCGGTAACACTGGAGCAAGCAATCGCCACGGGGGTATCGTCCCTCCTCGTGCTATGCTTCCCAAGGATCCGAATGATCAAGGAAATGGGGATCAAAGAGTGTTCGAGACATTAAGGGCATTTTCCTCCTTATGTTCGGTAACACTGGAGCAAGCAATCACCACAGGGGTATCATCCCTCCCCGTGCTATGCTTCTCACGGATCCATTAATCAGGTAGGTGAGGATCAGAGAGTGTTCGAAACATTAAGGGCATTTTCCTCCTTATGTTCGGTAACACTGGAGCAAGCAATCGCCACGGGGGTATCATCCCTCCCCGTGTTATGCTTCTCTTGGATCCATTGGGTAGGCAAAACATATGGTAACGCATCCCTTGCATTTGTATCTCCCAAACCGGTTAGGTAGGTTATCCTACGGGGGCACTCCCTCCCCGTGATTACCATCCCGGAATGTCCCCAGTATATATAAGTTGTAGGGTAGTTGTGCTACGGCTAATGCGAAGGGTTCTCGTGCTCCTTTATACCTCTTACCCTTTGATGTGGTCTTGAAAGTGGAGCGAGTTAGGTCGGATTGTGTATGCCCGGGATTTTTATGGTAGCACTTGTGATCGGTATGTCATGGGTTTGATGCCTCGACCTCTGATTATTCCTCCGTATCGAGTATGTCCCCAGAATTTTGAATATGGCTTTCAATTTTAATTAGAAGAGTGGGTGGGATTTTTCTTTTTTGGAAAGAGAAGGTTTTATTCATATTCGGGGACTTACTACCCTCTCTAAAATTCTTTGCGAGGTATTTTGAGAGGGGTTTTACACTGTGCTCTTAACCCTTGTTGGGTTGCTGCAAAAAAAGAAAAGGAACCTATTGGAAATATTTTCTTAGCATCTCGGCATTCCAAGGTTTCCTTAATGGGGTGCCGTCCATCTGTTCTAAAATGTAAACCCCTGGCCTTACCACCTCTACAATTTTGTAGGGCCCTTCCCATTTGGCGCCTAGTGAGCCTTCCTCCGGCCTTCGGGTGTTCAGGGTGACCTTTCTTAATACCAAGTCGCCTGGAAGAAAGACACGGGTCCGAACCTTTTTGTTGTAGAAGCGGGCCATTCTTTGCTGATAGATCGCTGTTTTCATAGCCGACTTATCCCTCTTTTTTTCGATTAGATCGAGGTGACTTCTGACAAGTTCTTCATTTCATTTGTCCTCAAAATGGCGGACCCTGTGGGTAGTCATTCCGATCTCTGCTGGGATGACTCCCTCGCATCCGTATGATAAGGCAAACAGAGTTTCCCCTGTGGAGTTTTTATAGGTTGTCCGGTATTCCCACAACACTTCTGGTAATTCCTCGACCCATAAGCCCTTGAAGGATCCGAGCCGAGCTTTAAGATTTGCCTTAATCATTTTGTTTGTGGCCTCAACCTGCCCATTTTACTTGGGATGGGCTGGTGAGACGAATTGTAAGGCGATCTGGAGGTCTTCACATAGTTTGCGGAAGCCTTTACTATCGAACTGCTTTCCGTTATCTGTGATGACGACTCGAGGGATTCCGAACCTGCAGATAATATTTTTCCTCACAAACTCCGTGGCCTTCTTCTCGGTGATGGTGGATAGGGGTTCGGCTTCCACCTATTTGGTGAAATAGTCTATGGCCACAATGGCGTACTTCGCCTGTCCTCGTCCTTTTGGCATTGGTCTGATGATATCTAGCCCCCACTGAGCGAACGGCCAGGGACTGGACAAGGTGGTTAACTGCTCTGCTGGTTGGTGGTGGATATTGGCATTCTTTTGGCATCCTTCGCATTTCCGGGTCACTCTCATGCCGTCCTGATGCATAGTCGGCCAATAGAACATTTGCCTTAAAGCTTTTAAAGGCCATCGATTGTCCTCCGGCATGACTCCCACAGATGCCCGCATGAATTTCCCTGAGTATATAATCGGCCTTTTCTTCCCCTAAACATCTTAGGAGGGGTACTGTGTGGCCCCTCCGGTAGACACTCCTTCGATCAAGGAGAACTTGGTGTTTTTGAATTTTAGTTTCCTGCCTTCCTTCTTGTCCTCGGGTGTCTCTTCTGTTTCCAAATATTTCTTAATCGGCTGTATCCATGAGGTTTTGTCTTCCTCATCCAATGCTTTTACTTCGAGTTCTCCCACGCTCTTTTCTCGGAGGCAAATTAGAGGGACTATTCTGGGGTTCTCTGCTTTTATCGAAGATGCGAGTCGTGCCAAGGAGTCAGCCTCGCAGTTGTCTTCTCGACTGATTTGCTCAAAGTGTACATTCCCCATTCTTCCCACCAACCTTTTGACTTCAGCCAAGTAGGCTATCATACTCGGCTCCCTGGCTTGGAATTCGCCTTTAAGTTGCTGATCAACCAGCTGAGAGTCACTTCTTATCACTACGTCGTGGACTCCCACCACTGCGCATAGCCTAAGATCGGCCAGAATTACCTCATACTCTGCCTCATTGTTTGTGGCCTCGAAGGCGGACCTCAGGGCGAACAATACTTCTTCACCTTTGTCGCTCTTCAATATGATTCCAGCTCCCTTGCCTTGTGAGCTGGCAGACCCATCTACTGACATCTCCCATTTGCCTTCCCCCACAGTCAAGACCTGGGGTTCTGTGAATTTCGCGACAAAATCTACCAAAGCCTGCCCTTTTACTGCTACCATTGGGAGGTAAGAAATGTCGTGTTCACTTAACTCCACCGACCACTTTATTAACCTGCCCGAAACTTCTGGTTTTTTTAGAATCTGTCTCAGAGTATAATCGGTGTAAACCTCAATATGATGGGCTTGGAAGTAGGGTCGTAATTTCCGGGCTGCAGTGATCAATGACAGGGCGACCAGTTCATGTACTGGATATCGGGTCTCGGCATCTAATAGAGCTTTGCTGACATAATATAATGGCCTTTGGACCTTGTCGACCTCTTGTATTAGCACCGAACTTACTGCATGCTCTGAGACAACTAAGTACAAGTATAAGGTTTCCCCTGGGATTGGTTTTGTAGAAGCGGGGGCTGTGTTAGGTATTGTTTTAACTATAGGAAGGCTTCCTCACATTCTTGATGACTTTGAAGAAGGGGTGGCACTTGTCTGTTGCTCGGGAGATGAATCGGTTGAGCGCGGCCAATCTGCCGGTTAGACTTTGCACTTCTTTTACCGTCCTGGGAGACTTTAAGTCAAGTACGGCTTGGATCTTCTATGGATTGGCTTCTATGCCTCGAGAGCTTACCATGTAGCCCAAAAACTTCCCTGAGGCTACTCCGAAAGCACATTTCTCCGGGTTGAGCTTTAAATTGTGTTTCCTTAGTAATTCGAAGGTTTTCCTTATATCGGTCACGTGGCATTCTGGCTCTTTGGACATTGTTATCATGGCGTCAACATATACCAACATTGATGTGCCAATGAGCGGTTTGAAAATTTTGTTGACCAGCCTTTGAAAGGTTGCCCCTGCATTCTTCAGTCTGAATGGCATTACTTTATAACAGTAAAGCCCCTGGTCGGTGACAAAAGTTATTTTCTCCTCGTCCGAAGGGTGCATCTTGACCTGGTTGTATTCTGAGAAGGCATCCATAAAGCTTAGCAGTCCCTGGCAGGCTGTTGTATCTACTAGCTGATATATGTTTGGCAGTGGGAAGCTGTCTTTCGGGCATGCCTTGTTTAGGTCGGTGAAATCCACGCACATCCTCCACTTTCTGTTTGACTTCTTCACCAATACCATGTTTGATACCCACTCCGGGTATTTTACTTCTCTGATGAAACCAGCTTTCAATAATTTGTCCACCTCGGTCGCTACTACCTTGCACCGCTCCTTATTAAAGGTTCTTCTTTTTTGCTTGACTGGCTTGTGTGACGGGTTTACTGCCAAGCGATGATTGATGAATTTCGGATCAATTCCGGGCATGTCGTCGTGCCCCCATGCGAAGACGTCCGGGTACTCCTTTAGACACCTTAGTAGGCTCTGTTTCAGGGTTTTGTCTAAGTTTCCCCCTATATTTACGCTTTTCCCAGGTCCGAAAAGTTCTGTCTCTTCTAGCTTTTCGACCGCCCCTAATCGGGCTACTTTATTTGGCCGAGGACCTGTGTTCCCCTTTGCTTCTTCTCTGTCTTCATTCACTTGTCTTTTTGGGGTACCTCTTTCAACGCAGAGGGTTTCCCGTGAGAGAGTGGCAAAACAGTTTCGGGCTGTCTTCTGACTCCCGCACACGATTCTGATCCCTTCCCGGGTGGGGAATTTTAACTTTAAGTAATGGCAGGACATTACAGCCTTTGTCTTCATCATGAAAGGTCGACCGATAATGACTTGGTAACTGCTCATGCAGTCCACCACCGTGAAGTTTATCATGATCGTCCGAGTCCGGGGATGAGTTCCGATCGTCATTGCTAATTGTATTCTCACTAATGGGACGACCGTTGAACCCCCGAAGCCGTATAGGGGAGTGCCATCGTCGGTTAGAGCTGCATAATCCACTCCAAGGCCTTTCAGAGCCTCTTTGGAGATTATATCCACTGCGCTCCCGGGATCCACTAGGATTCTGTCTACCTCTAAACCGCCGATTGTTGCCTTGATTATTAACGCATCGTCGTGGGGGAAACTCACCCCTCGGGCATCCTCGTCAGTGAACATTATTGGTACCGACCGACCACCTTGTATTCCCGAAGATTGTTCCGCTTCTAGTACCTCCGACCCCCGAGCCCGGCTGTAGTTTTTTCTTGACCGGTTAGAATCTCCGGCCAATGTTTTCCCTCATGCGATGATGTTTACCTGTCGGTGCTGTGCCCTTTGTCTAGCCGCCATACCCTCATGATCAATGTATTTATTTAAATATCCATTTCGAACCAGGTCTTCCATTTGTTCCCGCAAGTCTTTGCACCCGTCCATCGGATGTCCTCTCAAATTATGATGTACGCAATATGATGTTTTATTTCTTTTATCTGGGGGGAATCTCCCGAGGTTAGGTTCTATCAAGAGGCCTTTTTCCTGGATCTCCATGACGATTTGTCCTAGTGGTTTGTTCAGAGGAATGTATGCTTCTTCCCTGACTACATGGTTTACTTGGTTCGGGATTCCTCTTTCCTGGTTGTTCCGAGGTATTGGCTTGAATTCCTTGCGTCTCGGGGGCGATTTTTTGAACTCCCAATCTGGCCGGCGGAGGGCCTCTGCCCTTATTGTCCTTTCTCTGATAGATGTCCCTCTCCGGGAGATTTTCTCTTCGTTCTCCAACAAAATGAACTTTCGGGCTATTTCCAGGGCTGTTGCATAATCCGGCGTATCTTGGATTCTTAGGTGAGTCCACAGCTTTCCGACCCTTAAGCCCCCCTTTAAACTTTCCAAGGACTCGAGGGACTCATATCCCCCGACCTCGAGCACCATATTATGGTATCTTTCAATGAAAGCCTTCAGGGGCTCGTCATCTCCCTGCTTCATGAGTCTTAACTCTCCAATTTTCTTTTTAGGAACGCAAGCCCCTTTGAAGTGCCGCACAAATGATTTTTTGAGTTGCGTGAAGTTGCTGATGCTCCCTGGGGCTAGACTTCTGTACCATAGAATGGCGGATCAGCCTAAGGTTAGGGGGAATACTTTGCAAATGGCATCCCCTACTACTCCTTGGACTTCCATTAATAGGACAAAGCTTTCAATATGGGATTTTGGGTCAGTATGGCCCTTGTAGGGTGTCATGTTAGGCATGTTGAATCGTCTCGGGAATTTTGCCGACCTTATTTCTTCTGCGAGGGGAGATTCTTCCTCATCGTCTTGGGCATCTCCCGCATCGGTCTTGAGGTTTACTCCCCACTTGCCCATCTCTTTCCTCAACCAAGATCTCATGTTGCTCTCTGAGTTTCCATGCCGCCTCCTGCGGCCTCCTTCGTGTTTATTTCCCCGGGTGTGGTGCTCCTCATGACTTGAGGTCTCTCGTTCAGCCTCGTCATACTTCTTTTTTCCCTTCTGATGTTTCGGGGGCTATCATAGGAGGAGTCTGGCGGCTGTCTTCCCTCTTCTTCTTCCCATGTGTCCTCCGTTTGCGAATCATTTTCTACCACTACGGATTTTATCCCGTAGGGGACCCTCCTTCTAGGTCTATCGTCTTCACTTGTATCTACAACTTTTTTTCCTTTCGCCATCTCACCTCTTCTCTGACTGGTTTCGGCTTCAAATCTCTCATTGTTCCTCCCTTCCACCCTTTCTAGTCGGTCCATCATGGTTTTTAGAAGGGTTTGGTTTTCCTCCCTTTATTTCCTCATGTTTTCTTCTATCTTCTCTACCCAGTCCGTAGTTGGACTTCCTGATGATCGGTGATTTCTGTCTTCTGCCATTGTCTTACCACGTGTGCTACTTTTCGTTGGATTTCCCCACAGACGGCGCCAACTGTTGACGACTGATTTTGGTCTCAGGGCAATATGGGAATATTACTCCCGAGATAATCCTCCCTCAATAGTGAATTTGTTCGGTTTAGGGAAACCAAAAGCAAATTTAGCAAAAGACAGATAAATACGCCAATCGACAAAGAGATTTAACGTGGTTCGGTGGATCAGATCCAACCTACGTCCACGGGCACAAAACGGATGATACTTTTATTACTGAGATAGCTTCTCGGATATCTCGTGTGTTTACAAGTCTTATCGTGATGATCTTGATATTGATTCTGATGCCTCTTAAGCATGCTCTACCCTCATATTTATAATAGTGCAGAAATCAGATTCCTTCTTTTACAAGGGTTCTCAGCCGAATCAATTTCCTTCTCCATAAGGATTCCTAATTTAAAACTACCTTTACTTCTTTCATCCTATTAAGACACTGATTCATCAGTTCTCCCCATGAAAGTAGGATAATTTGTCATCTTATCCACAAAAATAGGATGCCTTATCTTCCTAAGCACGCCTCGCTATCTGGTCGGTCTTCATGAGGTCGGTCATGATGGTCCTTTGAACTGAGAATGCTTCTGCCAATCTGATATTGCCTGGTCTTCCGATCTCAAGTGTTCGGCCATTTACTCATGTGGTCGGGTTGGTATCAGCGATCCTGACGAAGAAGGGAATTTACCTTTTTACCCCTACCGTACTCCTTAAATAACATATGACCTGAAAACACCATCAACAGGTTTCGTAATCTTGGAGAAGTCTTTGATAAATCTCTTGTAAAATCCTGCATGTCCGAGAAAACTCCGAATTGTAACGACTGGTAGTTCTTACTGCTGCCTACAGTGATATCATTATCTATGAGATGAAGACATGTAAAATAAATTAGGATGGAACTCAGATATGTTTATGAAATGAATTTGGAGATGATCGGTAAATTTCTCGAAGTCCCGGGATGGGACTGTACCGTGGTTATTTTGAACCTCGCATAGTATTTTGGGCATAACTCTTTCATAAGATCTGCAAAGTTTATGAATTTTATATCTTCGAAAAGCTGAGATCGAGACTTACAACTTCCACGTTAAATATGTTTCCCAATTCGTACCAGAATCGGGTCAAAAATGCGAGTCAAAATCTGGATGAATAGTGATTTCGGACCAAAATGCAAAAATCTTCATTTTTCTCCAAGTTTCTACTCACTTCTTCATCTTTTAAAATGTCTAAGGCACCCCACTCTATAAAGCAAGTACTATTCATAAAACGTAAAAATTTTGGAAAGAAAGAAGAAGAAAAACGTGAGCAAGAGAAGAGAAAGAAAGAAGAAGAAGAAGAAGAATGAGAAGAGGAAGAAAGAAGAAAAGAAGAAAAGAAAGAAGGGAAGAAGGAAGATGAAACAAATATTGATCAAGGCAATCATGTAGGTTTGGGAATGAAGAAAAACAAAAGAGAGAAGATAGGAAGACTTGACCCATTTTCTTATTTTCTTAAATTTTAAGCTTGGTAATGATAGTAGAGTGATTTGGCTTGGTTGTGATGATGGATGAATGATTTGTTGTGCCAAGAATGGGTGATTATGGGGAAACCCCCAACTTGATTAATTTAGGGTGAAAATTTAAAGAAGCCAATGGATTGAAAATTGTTGATTGTGATAGTGTTGTGAATGTTATTGAAGTATAAATTGATGAATTTTAGGGGTTAAACAAAGAATGGGAATAATGTGATTAATGAGTATGGAAGATGTTAGCTTGGATTGTAATGTGGAAAGATTGATAAATGAAAAGTTCGATGATTTGATGCTTGGTTTAGGTTGTGAACATGATGATGGTTGTGTAAATGGGGGTAGAATTACCTAAGGTTGTAAGAATAAGGGAATTAAGGCACGTCGCACACCAAATGTTCGACATAATGCCACACTCGAATTAATTAAAGAAAATAGGCACAATTCTTATGTTATAAAGAGTGTTAAAGATAATGAAAATTCTGTTGAGGGTTTTTGGATTAAAAGAATTAAATGAAAAGGAAAAATAAGAATGTTAGGTAACGGTGTTTGTTTACGATAAGTTCTGGACAAGTTGTGATGTTTAGGTAATAACCTGAGTTTTAGGCATCCGGTCATCAAGCCATGAAATTTTGAGTAAACTAGACATATAGGGGAATAGCATATCCAAAATTCAGAATTTGTGGACTTAAGATGAGACCGGACTGAATTTTTGAAGTAGGGGAACTGCTGTCCCAGTGCCCCGATTTTCAGTTGGACAACCCCTGAAATTCTGTCCATGACTTGAGTTCTAGGAATCAAAACCATAATCCGTAAAAGCCAACATAAAATAGACACATAAGAGAGTATTCTATTAAAATTTCAGCTCGAATTCAACCCCGATTAAGTGCACTGAATTTTCAAATTCAATGTTGGCGCACTGAAATTTTATGGATAGAGGGCATAATATGGAGTTTTGTGAAGTAGCTTGTGAAATTCTCGAACGAGCCTAATAAAAATTATTAGACCACCCTAAAATATTAATAACATAGCGAGTATGAGTAATGAATAATTTTTTTTTAAGAAATGATATAATTCGCAACCTTGGTACTAACGAATTTTTCTAATTCTAGATTACCTCCAGGAGATATGAATTCACCACAATCGCAAGGCGTCATCAACCTGTTCCGAACCAGTGAGTGGACATTTTTCCTTTAAAGTGATTTTTATTTCGTTATTATTGTTTCAGACTTATATTTTCACGCTTTAGGGCATTATAAAAAATTATTTACAGTTACTTTATATACAATTATGTTTTGAGATGATAAAGATTTTTACAAAGCATTGTTTACATATTTCAGTTTTAAAGCATGAGTTCTTATGTTTTCGGGGCATGAGGTAAAACCTCACCCCAATATGTAACTATTATAGTGTTACAGTTGGAATTGACGGATTCAGAGACATGTGCACATGTGGAGGACTGAGGGGACGCTCTTAGATCCTCGAGCAGGACTAGGGTTGACAGATCCCCAAAATTCTGGTTTTAGAGCTTGGGTGGTAGCATTGATCCGCACCCCCAGTTCCAGATTGTGGTGTGATACGTCTAGTTGAGTTATGGCTCTGGGCGTAGAGCACCATCAGTTTCAGAGATGCTCAGCTGAGTTATGGTCCTGGGAATAGAGTACACCCAGTTGAGTTATGGTCCTAGGTGCAGAGAGACGTCCAGTTGACTTATGGTCCTGGACGTAGAGCAGTTTTCAGTTTTCAGACTATCAGTACACAGTTTTTAGATTTTCAGTACCCAGATTTTAGTAAACAATTTTCAGAAAACTAGTTTTTCAGAAATAATTTTCAGAAATCAGAGTTTCAAAGGCAGTTTTCAGAATGGTGAATCTTTCATAAACGAGTTTGCATATAAAGACGTTTTTTTTTTTATTGAAACTACGAATTTGAAATCAAGTTTTCATTTCAGTTTTCAGTTTTAGTCCACTCACTTAGATCGTATAGTGATCTAACCCCACCACACTCTTTGTATTTTACAGGTTTCTCGGAGGACGAGCTCTGGAGGATGGATACTGATGGAGTCACTAATTGTTTAGAGTCCACCAGTTCTGAATCAGGAAGCATAAGTATATAGTCAAAGTCAAAGTTCAGTTACATGCATGTATTAGTGTTGTTTTAGTTATTTTAAGTGTCTATTAAAGTGTTGTAAAGAGAAGTATATTTGAATATACAGTTACAAACAATAAAAGCATTTTATATTGATAAGTCGGGCCTTGGTCCCTGAATAATATTTTTTATTTAGACAGTTTAGTAAGTAAAGGATATAGTTGAAAAGTCAGAGGCTTATGGGGTTAGTACTGATATCCCCAGCCGGTGACATCTCCCAGATTCGGGGATGTTATAAAGATGGTATTAGAGCCAAGTTTAGGGAGTCTGTGACTGCAGTGGGCAGAGTGCTGGGATCTTGTATACGCAATATGTCTGGGATACCCTTATATGAGGCACTACCTCTCCAATATCCGATCCTCGAGTAAGTCCTCAAGATCCATAGACAGGTTAGTAAGTATTCCCCAGCCATTTGAATCCATTTTCCTTATTCTAGTTAAGGATCACTCCGTAATCATCTTAGATTACTTCCCAAAGTTCTATATAAATTAGGGAACTCGATAGTAAGTTCCAAAGAAAGTTATTCGAGAGAGCAAAAAAGAAAAGAGGAGGCTAGAAGAAAAGATGCATAGAAGCTTGAACCAGTTAGAGACAGAGATGTATAGAGATAGAGTGAAAAAGAAAAGCTTAAAGATATCCACCTAGAAGAGTAAAAAGAGAAAGATAAAGCTAGAAGAGAAGTAAGACAAGATAGAGGGTATAGAACCAGAGCAGTAAGCAAAACACAAGAACCCATAGCAGTAAAGGAGAATAGTAAAGCCCCCGTAAGTATTAGAAATGTTTAGTAAATATAAGATTCCTTCTCTCCTCAGGAAATTTCTTCATATATACCCAATAGCCCTCCAGATATTCTTAGAAATAATAAGTTTCCCCCCAAGCAACGAAGAATAAACAGAGAGATAACAGAAGTAAGAAAACCATAATAGTATTGAGGGGCCCCGATGGACCTAGAGGTCGAAAAGGATTTAAAGAACTCCAGATGCCCAAACCCCGACCTAAATCATCAATTGCAAAACAGGAACAACTAGTTACCTTACCCCTAGTAATACAATAAAGATAACACCTTAAACTATCTAGTCTTCGTATTCTTCAATGACACCAGATAAAGGAGTTACTCTGATAGAGCCTATCTCATAAGCATAGATGACCATAAGAGATTTGACAAAGGGTTCACCCAGGAACTTGGAAGGCAGATCAACCTAAATTCAGTAGAAATCCATGAGTGTATACAGGAATAGACCCGTGAGGATAAAGAGGTTTTGCAATAACAAAGGTAGTAGTATGAAATGTAAAATAGAGTGCAATAGCCAAAACCTACAGCAAGGATAGAGAGTAAGGAGTTAGGAAGCAGAAGTAAGATACAGAGGTAGATAGAGATATAGAAATAGAAACATATAAGAAATGACGGAATCTATAGTGGTATGAATCAAAGGCATGGAGTTAAGTAATAAAGGATAATACCAAAACCAGCAGTGAAGATGAGCATTGTGAGATACCTTTCTTTCTCAGAAAATTCATCCGAGTTGATTCAATATTTTCCTGAACCATTCTGTAGAAGTAGTAAGTTAACCCGAGTATCAAAGATCATTATAAAGAAAGTAAGAAGGTTAAGGACGATCGGGAAACCATAGAAGTATAGAGACTATGGATTTTACGAACTCGGACCTATAGGCAAATAAAAGGAGTGGTGACCGAAACAGCAATTAGTGACCCTAACTGAAGAATCTGATAGATAAAGCCCGACCTACCTAGAACTTCACTCTTTCGAGATACCAGTTAAGGGAGTTATCCTATAGAGTCTACCTCATACCCATCCTATATGAGCAATAGGCTCCATCAGGACATAGAGGACTAGAACAAGGATGAAGAAGTTCCCCAAGATATAAATAAAAGACTAATACGATTTAAGTAGTTCCTATCAGTATGAGTAAGACGATCATAAGAAAACTAACGTAAGTCTGTTTTAGGAAATGAAAAGACCTTGACAAGCAGATTACCTAGAAGAAGGATCAAGGGAAATTTTAAGAATGTGACGAGGAAAAACCCAGAATAGCGCAACGATCAAGGTGACTCAGAATAAGGCTTATTAAGACTCATAGGAGTTCAGAAATAGATCAAATGCTATAGAACCCACAGATAAGTTGAACCAGTAAGGATTCGTAGTAAAGTACAAGAATAGGTTTGTGAAATTGGAGATATTTAAGAAGTATCAATTTGGACAGTAGTATAAAGAAAGCAAATCAAGGTTTATAGCAAGAACAAGATGTTGAGATTTAAGAAGCAAATAAAGAAATGACTCACAATTAGTCTTAATAGTAAGGAGTATAGCAAGGGAATAGAGCATACAAATGGTATGAGAATTGTGAGGAGTAACAAGGAAATTTAGTATATTTGGGGGCAAAGATGACATAATGAAGAAGTGATAGAATGAAGAATCGATGATAGTTATGGAATCCTACAGCTTAGTAAAGAAAAGAATTAGTGACGGAGAGTAAATGATAAAATTAGGCAGATCACAAGATGGCATGTAGTATTGAGAATAAGGAGAAGTTTAGGAAAGAAGAATAATATTTGGATTAAAGATTGAGTTGAAGACACCTTAAAATTCGAAGTAAATAGAGTTTCCAAGAGAGTTAAGGAGCAAGGAGTTGAGAAACTAAAATAAGAGAGAAACCTCGTAGCAGAGTAAGCCCCTTAGGAAAGATAGAAAAAATATTATAATAATATCCAGGGAAAGAACACAGTAATAAGCAACATAAAGGAATAAAGAGACAGCATAAGGAAAATCATTAAGGAGTATGCTTCTAGAAGGATCTGGTATAAGATGCAAAGTGATTGATTGATAAAGTGATCAGGAGTAAGGTTAGAAAAGGTAAGTTAGAAAAGTTCTAGTGGTAAGACCCAGTGTAGAAAAAGACACTAGATACGTATACACGAGAGCTCTAGGCAAAGGTTGCGTGTCATCGAAATACCGAGAGTTCGAGATTAACTCCCACCCTCCCAACCCTCGATCGATACTAGTAACAAAGGTAGACCTGAGGCATAACCTTGAGATACTTCATAAGCGTAACCTTGAGATACTTCAGAAGTAAGTATAAGTATAGAGATAGATAAAACGAAAACATACGACTATTTAGAATAGTAACAAATCAGAATGTAAAAGAAGTGGAAGAGTAAATCAAAAGGTTTGTTGATACAAGTATTGGAAGCTTTGACAAGAGATATAGTATAATATAAGATCAATAAGATAAGTTCACCCTGGTATGGAAATAACAGAGAACGGGTATCTTAGCATGCAATCAAATTTACAAAACAGTTGAAGTTACTAAGGATTAGAAAGGAAAATGTTAAATTGGAGCAGTACCAAAATAAGGTAGTAAGTCAAGTAGTAATCAATGTTTCAAGAAACTAAAGTCTGAAGACATGATAATTTCATAAAGAAACAAGGAATTCTCCAAATAAAAAGGGCTAGAACATAGACTAAAATGTTCTTAGCATGTGGTAGAATGAAAATAAAGAATACTAAGTACATGAGAAATTGTTGAGCATAAGTAAAGGCCTAGAAAGAAGAAATCTTGAAGATAAAGAGTATGAGATACAGCGAAAGGATCAAAAGATAGTAGTCAAAAATACTCACTGGAAGAATTATGGAATGAGGATTTAAAAAAAAAAAGAATAAAACAGAGGAAGATTAAGTAACGAGCAGAGGTTAGAAGCAAAAGATAAGCATAACAGAATCTCTAAAAATGAAAAAACCACGAGTTAGACACCAGAGAGGATTCGAGGACGAATCCTATTTGGGGGAGGAGAATTAGTAACGACATGTAGTTCTTACTACTGCCTACAATGATACCGTTACGTACGAGACAAAGACATGTAAAATAAATTAGGATGGGACTCAAATATGTTTATGAAATGAATTTGGAGATGATCAGTAAATTTCTCGAAGTCCCGGGACGGGTTTGTACCGTGTTTATTTTGGACCGCAAATAGTATTTTGGCATAAATTTTTCATACGATCTCCAAAGTTTATGAATTTTATATCCTCGAAAAGATGAGATCGAGATCTACAACTTCTGAGTAAAATATGTTTCCAAATTCGGACCAGAACCGGGTTAAAAATGCGAGTCAAAATCTGGATGAATAGTGATTTCGGACCAAAATGTAAAAATCTCAATTTCTCTCCAAGTTTCTACACACTTCTTCAAATTTTAAAATATCTAAGGCACCCCCAATATATAAAGCAAGTATTATTCATAAAACACAAAAATTTTGGAAAGAAAGAAGAAGAAAAACGTGAGCAAGAGAAGAGAAAGAAAGAAAGAAGAAGAAGAAGAAGAATAATGAGAAGAGGAAGAAAGAAGAAAAGAAGAAAAGAAAGAAGGGAAGAAGAAAGATGAAACAAATATTGATCAAGGCAATCATGGAGGTTTGGGAATGAAGAAAAAAAAGAGAGAAGATAAGAAGACTTGACCCATTTTCTTATTTTCTTAAGTTTTAAGCTTGGTAATGATAGTAGAGTGATTTGGCTTGGTTGTGATGATGGATGAATGATTTGTTGTGCCAAGAATGGGTGATTAGGGGGAAACCCCCAACTTGATTAATTTAGGGTGAAAATTTAAAGAAGTCAATGGATTGAAAATTGTTGATTGTGATAGTGTTGTGAATGTTATTGAAGTATAAATTGATGAATTTTAGGGGTTAAACAAAGAATGGGAATAATGTGATTAATGAGTATGGAAGATGTTAGCTTGGATTGTAATGTGTAAAGATTGATAAATGATAAGTTCAGTGATTTGATGCTTGGTTTAGGTTGTGAACATGATGATGGTTGTGTAAATGGGGGTAGAATTACCTAAGGTTGTAAGAATGAGGGAATTTAGGCACGTCGCACACCAAATGTTCGACATAATGCCACACTCGAATTAATTTAAGAAAATAAGCACAATTCTTATGTTATAAGGAGTGTTTAAGATAACGAAAATTATGTTGAGGATTTTCTAATTAAAGGAATTAAATGAAAAGGAAAAATAAGAAAGTTAGGTAACGGTGTTGGTTTATGATAAGTTCTAGACAAGTTGTGGTTTTTAGGTTATAAAATGAGTTTTAGGAATCGGGTCATCAAGCCGTGAATTTCTGAGTAAAGTAGACACATATGGGAATAGTATATTCAAAATTCAGAATTTTTGGACTCAAGATGAGACCGGACTGAATTTTTGAAGTAGGGGAACTGCTATTCCAGTGCCCAGATTTTTAGTTGGACAACCCCTGAACTTCTGTCCATAACTTGAGTTCTAGGAATCGAAACCACAATCTGTAAAATCCAACATAAAATAGACATATAACGAGTATTCTATTAAAATTTCAGCTCCAAATTCAACCCCGATTAAGCGCACAGAATTTTCAAAGTCAGTGTTGGCGCACTGAAATTTTCTGGATAGAGGACATAATATGAAGTTTTGTGAAGTAGCTTGTGAAATTTTCGAACGAGCCTAATAAAAATTATTAGACCACCCTAAAATGTTAATAACATAGCGAGTATGAGTAATGAATAAATTTTGTTAAGAAATAATATAATTCGCAACCTTGGTATTAATGAATTTTGCTAATTCTAGATTATCTCTAGGAGATACGAATTCACCACCATCGCAAGGCGTCATCAGCAAGTTCCGAACCAGTGAGTGGACATTTTTCCTTTAAAGTGATTTTTATTTCGTTATTATTGTTTCAGACTTATATTTTCACGCTTTAGGGCATTAGAACAAATTATTTACAATTACTTTATATACAATTATGTTTTGAGATGATAAAGATTTTTACAAAGCATTGTTTACATATTTCAGTTTTAAAGCATGAGTTCTTATGTTTTCGGGGCATGAGGTAAAACCTCACCCCAGTAAGTAACTATTACAGAGATACAGTTAGAATTGACGGATTCAGAGACATGTGCACATGTGGAGGACTGAGGGGACGCTCTCAGATCCTCGAGCAGGACTAGGGTTAACAAATCCCTGAAATACTGGTTTCATAGCTTGGGTGGTAGCATTGATCCACACCCCCAGTTCCAGATTGTGGTGTGATACGTCCAGTTGAGTTATGGTCCTAAGCGTAGAGCACCACCAGTTTCAGAGATACTCAGTTGAGTTACGATCCTGGGCATAGAGTACACCTAGTTGAATTATGGTATTGGGTGTAGAGAGATGTCCAGTTAAGTTATGGTCCTGGACGTAGAGCAGTTTTCAGTTTTCAGACTATCAGTACAAAGTTTTCAGATTTTCAGTATCAAGATTTCAAAACTCAGATTTTAGTAAGCAATTTTCAGAATACTAGTTTTTAAGAAATAGTTTTCAAAAATCAGAGTTTCAAATGAAGTTTTCAGAATGGTGAAACTTTCAGAAACGAGTTTGCATATAAAGACATTTTTTTTATTGAAACTACGGTTTTGAAATCAAGTTTTCATTTCAGTTTTTAGTTTTAATCCACTCACTTAGATCGTATAGCGATCTAACCCCCACCCCAGTCTTTATTTTTTACAGGTTTGTAGGAGGACGAGCTCGGGAGGACGGATACTGATGCAGTCACTAAAGGTTTGGAGTCCATCAGTTTTGAGTCAGGAAGCATAAGCATATAGTCAGAGTCAAATTTCAGTTACATGCATGTATTAGTGTCGTATTAGTTATTATAGGTGTCTATTAAAGTGTTGTAAAGAGAAATACATTTGAATAAACAGTTACAAACAATAAAAGCATTTTATATTGATGAGTCGGGCCTTGGTCCCTGTATAATTTTTTACATTTAGACAGTTTAGTAAGTAAAGGATATATTTGAAAAGTCAAAGGCTTATGGGGTTAGTACTGCTATCCTCTACCGGTGAGATCTCCCAGATCTGGGGATGCTACACGAATCCCTTTGACGGATGATGGTGGAGGTAGCTTTTCAATTGTCTCGATCTTTACTTTGTCTACCTTGATTCCATTTTGTGAGATCCGATGTCCTAGCACAATGCCTTCATGCACCTTGAAGTGGCATTTCTCCCAGTTCTGTACCATGTTAGTATCTTCACATCTTTGTAATACTTTTTCTACATTTTGCAAGCAGTGGTCAAAATAGTCTCCAAAAATAGAAAAATCATCCATGAAAACCTCCATACTTTGTTCCAGTATATCTGAGAAAATGGCCATCATATAACGTTGAAATATGGCGGGAGGATTACATAGTCCAAATGGCATCTTGTGGAAAGCAAAAGTTTCATACGAACATGTAAAAGTGGTTTTCTCCTGATCTTATGGGGCGATGGCAATCTTATTGTACCCAGAATATCCATCCAAAAAATAATAGAGCTCATGTCCCGCCAATCTGTATAGAATCTGGTCAATGAATGGTAGCGGAAAATGATCTTTCCTTGCTGCTTTGTTCAGCTTCCTGTAGTCCATGCATACTCTCCATCCAGTCACAGTTCTTTTTGGAATCAGCTCATTTTTTCATTTGTGACTACAGTAATTCCTCATTTCTCTGGCATATATTGCATAGGACTCAACCACGTACTATCAAAGATGGTGTAAATTATGCCGACATCCTTCCATTTAATAATTTCTTTCTTCACGACCTCCTTCATGATTGGATTTAGTCTCCATTGATGCTCCACTGTGGCTTTGTACTTGTCATTCATCAGAATTTTGTGCATGCAAAATGATGGACTAATGCCTCGAATATCTACCATAGTCCAGCCAATGGCTTTCTTGTGTTCTCGTAACACTGTCAGTAACTTATCTTCATGTTCCAATGTTAGCGACGAAGAAATAATCACAGGTAAATCAGAAGAGTTTCCTAAAAATGTATATCTGATATAGCTGGGAAGTAGCTTTAGTTCCAGCTGCGGTGGTTCTTCAATCGAGGGTTTGATTTGCTCATTTTTCGGTAGTTCCAAACTTTCCACCTATGGCGTCGATTTGAAGTGACATGGTTTGTCAAGATAGTTGATACATTCCAGAATTTCATCATCTAGCTCGCTATCAGTCATGTTAGTGATGCAAGCTTCAAGTTTATCCGTGGGAAGTTACATTGCATCAGTATCCTAAATGATATTATCTACAAAATCAATTCTGAAACATTGCTCCTCCTTTTCATCATTCGGGAATTTCATGGCTTTGAAAACATTGAATGTAACTTATTGGTCCTGCACTTTCATGGTTAGTTTTTCTTTTTGTACATAAATAATAATTCGACCTGTAGCCAAGAATGGTCTTCCGATGATGATAAGTACATCTTCGTCTTCTTCAATGTCAAGGATAATTAAATCTGCAGGGAAATGAATTTTTCGACTTTAACCAATATATCTTCCACAACTTCTCTCAGGAATATGAGCGATCTGTCAGCAAGATGTAGAGCAGCTGAGGATAACATCGCTTCTCCAATCTACAGTTTCCTATAAATAGACAAAGTCATCAAGTTAATGCTGGCACCTAAATCACACAAAGCCTTACCAAAGTAATGTTCGCTTATGGTGCAAATGATGGTGAAACTGTCAGGATCTTTCAACTTTGGGGGAATCTTCCTCTAAATGATGGCTATGCATTCTTCTGTCAACGATACAGTCTCAAAATCTCTTAATCTATGTTTTCATGAAATAATGTCTTTCATGAATTTGACATAGCTAGGCATTTTTTCCAATACTTCCGCAAATGGAATGTTGATATACAGCCTTTTGATGATCTCCAAGAATCGAGCAAACTGCTTGTCTAGTTTACTTTTCTAGGGATGCTGTAGAAAAGGTGGAGGTAAAGTGAAATTTTCTTTTGCCTTTTTTCCTTCATCTATGGATCTGTTTTACTGCTTTCTTTTGGAACTTCCTCAGTGGACGCCTTGATTCCAACGTCTTTGTTGATTTCAGTACTGCTTTTTAAAGTAATGGCTTGACATTGCTCCTTCCCTCGATTCTTTGGATTCGGTTCTGCATTGCCAGAAAGGGTACCTTGCAGTCTGTAATTTTGAGCATTAGCCAGTTGTCCTATTTGATTTTCAAGTGCCTTTATAGATGCTGATTGGCTTTGATTGAATGCTGTTTGAGCTTGAAACATAGCATCAATGTAGGACACAGAAATCGGCGACGCTGTTCTAGGCTCGCGGCCTAGTTGGGAGTACGGAGTAGCCCGCGAAGGAACTAAACTGGAGAAATAACATGGAGTCGCCACAAGGTGTGAACCGGGAAAATGATTTAAGGCCGCACTCACCCCTTGCAAGGGAAGACCTCAAACCGTTGGGTTCAGAATGGTCCTTTACTTATGCCACTTGTAGTGATGTGTTTTGTGCAATAAACTAACCGAATCTATGCAACATGTATGCTCAAAGGTAACTTAGATCTAGTCCATATTCATTAAAATAAATCCTATGACTAAGTTCGCATGCTTCAAAAATAAGTCATTATAACGGCAAGCATATAATATCACACAACGAGCATGTTGAATCAGTAAACACAAAGAACATATAAATTACTACTTAAACTTAAACGTAAACTAAATTCCTAATTTGAAATTAAAGAACTAAATAATGCATAGAAAAATAACATAATCATGCTTAAAAATAAACGACATACTAGACTAAATCATGCTTTAATAATAAATAACGTACTAGCAACCTAATCATGCTCAAATACATGGTTGGATGAAATGAAATACGTGTGTCTCTCAAGTGGTATGTGGCATTGTATCCCGAGTACAAACCGCAATACCGTCAATTCGAATTCGGCTATGAAATTTACGTCCGAGTTTCCATCCGATATACCACAAGAGAGAACACATATTCTGTTCATCCGGAAATCACATCATGCACCAACAAACGACTCTCATGCGAAGTAAATAAATAAAATAATCAAAAGATGAATGAAAATAAATAAGGAAGGTGCCCTCAGGTCTAACCTCTTTTGTCGTCTCTCGGAAGTGCGTTACACGACCGTTGGAAGGTTTGATGCTCCGTAACTCCTCCGGTTCACTAGTTCAACGATTTTCCTCACTGTTTCGCTGTTTGGGCTGCTGTTTTCACTCCGTTTCGCTGCTTTTTGTGTTGTATTTTCTGGTCACTATTTTTTGATAATTAGGGGACTGTTTTGTGGGGTTTTGGGGGGCTTGAGGCTGCGATTTTGTCACTGTTTTGGGGCAGTTTTTGATGCAATTTTGGGGTAAATTCTGGACTATTTTAGGGGGTGTTTATGCAGCAAAATTGGGAAGAAAATTGGATGGCTTATGCAGCAGTTTCAGGGGGTTGTATTGCGGCAGAACAAGGCAGTTTTTGTGATTTATTTGATCGGTTATGGGAGAGGCAGTAAGGGCTGTGTGTTTATTTGTTTACGTGAAAGGTTGTATGTATGTGAGGGTTGTGTGTTGAGTGAGTGTGTGCGTGAGGGTTGTGTGTTGAGTGACTGTGTGTGTGAGGCTGTGATGAGTGGACTATGGGTGCGTTATTTTCGTGAGTGGAGTTGAAGGCTGTAAAGTGAGGGGTAGGTGGCGTGGGTTGAAGGTGCTATGTAGCGTGAAGGTTATGCGTCAATGTGAGTGGAGAGGCTGATTGATTAGAGTATTTCCGTGAGATAGGCAGTGGATTGAAGGGTTTATTGCAGGCTGTGAGTGAGAGTGAATTGAAGGGTTTATTTCTTTTGTTTGTGATTTTTTTTGTGAGAATAATCGAGAGGTTTAGTTGTGTGGTGAAGGGTTATTTTTATAGGCAAAGGGATGTGGGCTTTCCTTGTTTGAGAATGAGAAGGATTTGTGCATTAAAGGGAATATCTTTTAAATTAGTATGTGATAAGGAAATCTTTTAATTAGGGAAGTGATTTGATTTAATTTGATTTATTCTTTTTTAGTTAGGGATATGATTTGATTTGTATCTTTTAATTAGGGAAGTGATTTGATTTAATTTGATTTATTCTTTTTTAGTTAGGGATATGATTTGGTTTATTAGGCAAGGGATCCATGGGATTTCTTTAATTTAGGAAGTGGATTTGGCTTGATTTATGCATATGTTTAATGTGATTTTTGTTATTTAGGGAGGTGTTGGGCGTGTGACTTAGGTTTCATTGGGCGTGTGGGCTTGGTCCATTTAGTGGGCTTGGTGTGTGTCTTAGTGGTGTTTTGGGCTAAGGATGTGTTTTGAAACAGAGGTCCAACAAGCGAACCCAAAGCTAATCCAGCGAATTAAATCCAAAAGAAATTTCAATTCTTGACTCTTCCCTTCCAACGTCCGTTTCCCGCGGCTTCCACAATTAAAGAGGTAATGTCTCTATGTGAGACTCATCATCGGGACTTATATGCAAAAATTTAGTGCCTACAGTCACCCCCACTTTGATGGAAGTTGTGCAGTGTGTAACAGTGACAATCCTATCAAAGTTAAGCAATGAATTTTTACTTATCTGGCTCGCCAACTGTCACTTGACTTGCCTGCTGCTTTGAACTGAGTTGATATAGTGGCGAGGTGCCTCGACCCCTGGGTTTTGTTCTTGAACCACCGAATGTGAACTGTGCTGATGATGCACTGGGCCCTCGACCCTGGGACGCATCCCGGAACTGCAACTGATGTGTGGGCCCTCGACCTTGGGACACATCCTAAAAGTGATGATGAATGAATTCCTGGCTCGCCAGCTGCCACTTGACTTGCCTGTTGTTTTGAACTGAATTGATATGGTGGCGAGGTGCCTCGACCTCTGGGCTTTGTTCCCGAACCACCAAATGTGAACTATGCTGATGATGCAGTGGGCCCTCAACCTTAGGATGCATCCCGGAACTGCAACCGATGTGTGGGCCATCGACCCTGAGACACATCCTAAAAGTGATGATGTAGTGGGTCCTCGACCCTGGGATGCATCCCAGAACTACAACTGATGATGCAGTGGGCCCTCGATCCTAGGACGTATCCCGGAACTGCAACCAACAACGGGGCACCTCAACCCTGGGACGTATCCCAATACCGCTGACAATGTGGGCCTCGCCCTCAAACTGATGATGTAGTGGGTCCTCGACCCTGGGACGCATCCCAGAACTACAACTGATGATGTAGTGGGCCCTCAACCCTGGGACGCATCCCGAAACTGCAACAGACAACGGGGGCACCTCGACCCTAGGACGCATCCCAATACCGCTGAAAATGTGGGCCTCACCCTCAAACTGATGATGTAGTGGGTCATTGACCCTGGGACGCATCCCGGAACTACAACTGATACTGATGTGGGCCTCGACCCAAGCTGATACTGATGTGGGCCTCGCCTCAAGCTGATACTGATGTGGTTTTCGCCCTCAGCTGATACTGATGTGGGCCTCGCCCCAAGATGATACTGATGTGGGCATCGCCCCAAGCTGATACTGATGTGGGCCTCGTCCCCAGCTGATACTGATGTGGGCCTCGCCCCCAGACTGATATTGCTGCTAATGTGGGCCTCGCCCTCAGAGCACCATTCCTGGCAAGACTGATACTGATAATGATGTGGGCCTCGCCCCCAGAGTGCCATACCCGGCAAGACTGATACTGATAATGATATGGGCCTCGCCCTTAGAGTGCCATACCCGGCATGACTGATAATGATGCTATTGTGGGCCTCGCCCCAGAATGCCATACCTGGAAAGACTGATACTGATGCTAATATAGGCCTCGCTCTCAGAGCGCCATACCCGGTAAGACTGATATTGGTAATGATGTGGGCCTCACCCTCAAAGTGCCATACCCGAAAAGACTGATACTGATGCTTTTGTGGGCCTCCCCTGGGATTCATTCCTGAAACTTTGCTGATGTGGGAATCGACCCTGGGATTCATTCCAAAACTCTAATGATGTGGGCCTCGACCTTGGGATTCATTCTCAGATTCATTCTAAAACTTTGACGATGTGGGCCTCGACCCTGGAATTCATTCCAAAACTATGACGATATAGGCCTCGACCCTGGGATTCATTCCCGAAACTGCTAATAATGTGGGCCTCGACCCTGGGATTCATTCTCGAAACTGTTGATAGTGTGGGCCTCGACCTTGGGTTTCCTTCCCGAAAAATTGATGATGTAGTGGGCCTCGACCCATGCTTTTTCCTCGAAATGCCATTCTCGGCATACTGAACCTCATCCCCGAGGGATTACTGATGTGATGGTTCATTCTCGAACCGTGCTTTGAGGTGGTCCATTCCGAACCGTTACTGTGATGTGGTCCATTCCCGAACCGTTACTGTGATGTGGTCCATTCCCGAACCTTGCTCAATTCTCAAAGTGCCATTACCGGCTTGTTCATTCCCGAACCTTGCTCCATTCTCAGAGTGCCATTCCCGACTTGTTCATTCTCGAACTGTGCTCCATTCTCGGAGTACCATTCCCGGCTTGGTCATTCTCGAACTGTGCTCCATTCTCGGAGTGCCATTCCCGGCTTGTTCATTCTCTAACTGTGCTCCATTCTCGGAGTGCCATTCCCGGATTGTTCATTCTCGAACTGTGCTCCATTCTCGGAGTGCCATTCCCGGCTTGTTCATTCTCAAACTGTGCTCCATTCTCGGAGTGCCATTCCCGGCTTTCTGATGATGTGTGGGCCTCAACCCTAAGACTCATCCCCAAAACTGATACTGATATGGGCCTCGACCCTGGGACACATCCCCAAAACTAACACTGATGATGTGTGGGTCTCGACCCTGGGATTCATTCCCGAAACTGATGATGCTATGTTGTTGTTTCTGGTTGGCTTGCATTTGCCGCTTTCTCATTTTCTTTAAAACCTGTGAACAAAAACAAGACAAAGATTGCGTGTATATGACGTGTATGCATGCATGCATGAATGTGTTTCCTATTCCGATGGGTTAGGTCTTCCGCCAGTTCTCCAGGTGATTTCTCGATCTTCTCTCTGGTCTCATGGCTCAATTTTTGTTATACTTCTTATTCACGGGGTGGTAGACTGGTTGCCCTCAGACTTGATTTAGCTTTCTGCCTTTCGCTGTTTACACTAGGTCAAGGTAGACCACGTGATGTGGCATTCCATATCATCATATTATATCTCATGCTACTAAATAGTCTCAATAGTTACACATATTATCGTCCTCAAAGAATGCCCAGTATTGAAACCAGAGAACCTTCAAAACATTCAATGCAACTCAAATCCAAGTCTTTGAATAAATGATCTAAGCCAGACTCAAAGTGTGTGTGCAAAGGTTCCTTTGCAGATTCATCCTCAGGTAAGCCAACTTAATGATTTCGTCAAAAAACTGGGATCGATGGGTCAAACCAACCTAGATGCTCAATTATGCCTGTAGTTGCTTTTTTGTGCTCAATGTGGTATGGTTTTCTTTCCCTTTTGTCTCTCTCTTTTTTTCTTTCGTTTTGAACTTTTTTTTTTCTTTTTTTCTTTCTTTCTCTTCTTTTTTTTCCAACACACCTACCCTTTAAGGTAGCATTTCACCTCATGGTGGTCCTAATACTCGCCCATGGGTAGCTTCACGCTTATCGGTTATATGTGGTTCAATTCTTTTCTTTAGAGACTTTTCTTTCATTTTCAACCACACATCATAACATAAGAAAATCAAGATAGACATCTAAGTAAACGGTTATACCTACAATTTCTTCAACCAGTCACCTTGCCAACTACTCAGGTTTTCTCCACTAAGAACCTATAGTGAAGTGCTTACGAGTCTAACATAGATCATTTATTCAAAATATCAGATAAAAGCACATCAAGAGTTTATCGTTTCTAAGATTTCTCCCTAAAGCAAACAATTTCATCATTGGACTTATGTCTAACTATCAGGGACTAAAAACAAACAACAATTTTTTTTTTTGCTTTTTTTTTGGGTCCCACCATGGTCTTTCTATCATTGCCGTAAAATTTTCTGTTTCTCGACTTCCTTTTCCCGATATCCATGTTTACTAAACTCTTTTTGACAAATCTTTATTTCTTCTCTAACCCAACGGATATCTATGATGGCTTTTAAGACACGGGGTTAACATGATGTGTGTATGCATGAGATGCATGAAATGCATACGATGCATGAGATATAATATGTATATGGTTATCAAAAGCATAAAGGGGAAATTTCCTTGGGATATATGACTATGGTTCATATGCGGGTTTATAGGAGTATAGACAAAGGCTCTCGCTGACGAAGGATTGCCCACAACTAGAACTCCCCACTCAAGGGTTCGAGCGACCAAGTGAGCGCACCTTTTTATACCTTAAGGTACGTGCCAATGAGTTATGGTGTGTGACTGACTGTCAAATGGATTTCCTATTGTAGATTCCCCAAAGGGAGGGTGGAGCGAACTCTCTTAAATACCCAAATCTCTTAGGCTCTTATCGCCTTGGTGACATGAATAAACAATAAGTCCTCCAAATTAGTCTGTCACAACAAGCTACGGGTAATGATTGTCTAGGTTCCTTCATAGCTTTTCCTTATAAAAAGGTAGTGAATGAAAGACGACACCAAACCATCACCTAGCCTTAAAAATGCCT
This sequence comes from Zanthoxylum bungeanum, assembly GCA_019454045.1. Taxonomy (NCBI): domain Eukaryota; kingdom Viridiplantae; phylum Streptophyta; class Magnoliopsida; order Sapindales; family Rutaceae; genus Zanthoxylum; species Zanthoxylum bungeanum. The sequence goes on from SKCR01000073.1 coordinate 92,003, forward strand.
TTGATTAAACCCCTTCAACCCACTATAGATGCGGTTAACTAAAGCACAAATCACAATCACTACAAGACATTTTTTTCGGGGCCAATTCGCTATCCCCAGTGGAGTCGCCAGACTGTAGGACACAGAAATCGGCGATGTTGTTCTAGGCTCGCGGCTTAGTTGGGAGTACGGAGTAGCCCGTGGGGGAACTAAACTGGAGAAATAACATGGAGTCGCCACCCGGTGTGAACCGGGAAAATTATTTAAGGCCTCACTCACCCCTCGCAAGGGAAGACCTCAAACCGTTGGGTTCGGAATGGTCCCTTACTTATGCCACTTGTAGTGATGTGATTTATGCAATAAACTAACCGAATCTATGCAACATGTATGCTCAAAGGTAACTTAGATCTAGTCCGCATTCATCAAAATAAATCATATGACTAAGTTCGTATGCTTCAAAAATAAGTCATTATAACGGCAAGCATATAATATCACACAACGAGCATGTTGAATCAGTAAACACAAAGAACATTAAATAACTACTTAAACATAAACGTAAACTAAATTCCTAATGCGAAATTAAAGAACTAAATAATGCATAGAAAAATAACATAATCATGCTTAAAAATAAACAACATACTAGACTAAATCATGCTTTAATAATAAATAACGTACTAGCAACCTAATCATGCTCAAATACATAGTTGGATGAAACGAAATACGTGTGTCTCTCAAGTGGTACATGGCATTGTATCCTGAGTACAAACCGTAATACCGTCCATTCGGATTCGGCTACGGAATTTAGGTTCGAGTTTCCATCCGATATACCACAAGAGAGAACACATATTCCTTTCATCCGGAAATCACATCATACACCAACAAACGACTCTCATGCGAAGTAAATAAATAAAATAATCAAAAGATGAATGAAAATAAGTAAGGAAGGTGCCCTCATGTCTAACCTCTTTTATCGTCTCTCGGAAGTGCGTTACACGGCCGTCGGAAGGGTTGATGCTCCGTAACTCCTCCGGTTCACTAGTTCAATGTTTTTCCTCATTGTTTCACTGTTTGGGCTGCTGTTTTCACTCCATTTCGCTGCTGTTTGTGTTGTATTTTCTAGTCACTATTTTTTGGTAATTAGGGTACTGTTTTGTGGGTTTTTTTGGGGCTTGGGGCTGCAGTTTTGTCACTGTTTTAGGGCAGTTTTTGATGCAGTTTTGGGGTGAATTCTGGACTGTTTTAGGGGGTGTTTATGCGGCAAAACTGGGCAGAAAATTGGATGGCTTATGCGGCAGTTTAAGGGGGTTGTATTGCGGTAGAACAAAGCAGTTTTGGTGATTTGTTTGATCGGTTATGGGAGAGGCAGTAAGGGCTGTGTGTTTATTTGTTTACGTGAAAGGTTGTGTGTGCGTGAGGGTTGTGTGTTGAGTGAGTGTGTGCGTGAGGGTTGTGTGTTGAGTGACTGTGTGTGTGAGGCTGTGATGAGTGGACTATGGGTGCGTTAGTTTGGTGAGTGGAGTTGAAGGCTGTAAAGTGAGGGGCAGGTGGCATGGGTTGAAGGTGCTATGTAGCGTGAAGGTTATGCGTCAATGTGAGTGGAGAGGCTGATTGATTAGAGTATTTCCGTGAGATAGGCAGTGGATTGAAGGGTTTATTGCAGGCTGTGAGTGAGAGTGAATTGAAGGGTTTATTTCTTTTGTTTGTGATTTTTTTTGTGAGAATAATCGAGAGGTTTAGTTGTGTGGTGAAGGGTTATTTTTATAGGCAAAGGGATGTGGGCTTTCCTTGTTTGAGAAGGAGAAGGATTTGTGCATTAAAGGGAATATCTTTTAAATTAGTATGTGATAAGGAAATCTCTTAATTAGGGAAGTGATTTGAATTAATTTGATTTATTCTTTTCTAGTTATGGATATGATTTGATTTGTATCTTTTAATTAGGGAAGTGATTTGATTTAATTTGATTTATTCTTTTTTAGTTAGGGATATGATTTGGTTTATTTAGGCAAGGGATCCATGGGATTTCTTTAATTTAGGAAGTGGATTTGGCTTGATTTATGCATGTGTTTAATGTGATTTTTGTTATTTAGGGAGGTGTTGGGCGTGTGACTTAGGGTTCATTGGGCGTGTGGGCTTGGTCCATTTAGTGGGCTTGGTGTGTGTCTTAGTGGTGTTTTGGGCTAAGGATGTGTTTTGAAACAGAGGTCCAACAAGCGAACCCGAAGCTAATCCAGCGAATTAAATCCAACAGAAATGTCAATTCTTGACTCTTCCTTTCCGACGTCTATTTCCCGCGGCTTCCACAATTAAAGAGGTAGTGTCTCTATGTGAGACTTATCATCGAGACTTATATGCAAAAATGCAGTGCCTACAATCGTACTTGGCTTCTTTCTTTTTGAACATCTCTGCCAGCATTTCTTTTATTTTTGGTTCTTTTTCATACTCCTGGCCTTTATTTTGTTGTTGGAATCCGGGTGGTGGATTGTTCATATGCCCTGAATTGTTGCTCCATGCGAAATTGGGATCATTCCTCCACATTGGATTGTAGGTGTTGGATTATGGATTGTTCCCATGTTCTGTTGAAATTATTGACATAATTCACCATCACATCATGTTGGTTTGCCTCTGGTGCTCCTCTATATGATATGGCACCGGCGATGTTTACCACTTGCATGCTAAGTGTTTCCAGACATTTGCACATCTGCTCCAGCTTGGCATTTATTGCTGTGTTGGCTCTGACTTCGTGGATTCCTGCTATTCGTTGAATCATGATTCTTTCTGTTGGCCATAAAGAATTGTTGTTAGCCATTTCTTCAATTAAGTCCCAGGCCTGATCTTCCCCTTTTGCCATTAAATCTCCTCCAGCAGCAGCATCAATTTTGGTTCTCATTAGTCCGGAAATTCCATTATATAAGGTTTGGACTTGTAGCCACTTTGGAATCTCATGGTGAAGACATTTCTAGAGCAATTCTTTCTATCTCACCCAAGCTTCGCAGGGAGAGTCATGTTGTACAAATGATGTAATGTCGCTCCTCAGCTTTGCAGTTCTTGCTGGTGGAAAGTACTTTGCAAGGAATTTGGTGGCTAGAGTGTTCCAAGTTGTGATGGACCCTGCCGATAGTGAATGTAGTCAACTTTTAGCTCTATCTTTCAAGGAATATGGGAATACACGTAGTCTCATTGCTTCTTCTGCCGCTCAGTTGTAATTAAATGTGCCACAAGCTTCTAGGAAGTTGCTGATGTGGGCATGAGGATCTTCAGTTGCATTCCCCCCAAACTGAATTGATTGCTGTATCATCTGGATGCATGTTTTGATGTCACACGCAGTTGCTGGTGTGTGAGGAAGTACAATACATGAAATGAAGTCGTCAATCACCGGAATAGTTCTATCTCGAATGAGAATTGGTGGTGCAACCTCCAAAGGTTCAGGTTCTATGTTGATTAGTGCTTCTTGGCCTTCTCATTTTTCCCTTCTCAACTTTTTTATGGTTATTTCAATCTCTGGGTCAAGCAGACGGATTTCAAAGCTTTTGCTTCTCTCATGTAGTGTCTGAGAACCTGAAACACAAGAAAACAAAAATAATAAGTAAAAAGAAATTAGACCTAAGTAAAGGTATCTAACCCAAAATTAATAGTGAAAGATAAATAAGTCCCCAGTAACGGCGCCAAACACTTGATCGATAAAATCACTCACATAACGCAAGCTCACGTATCGTTCAAGTAGTATAAATGTATTGATCCCACGAGGACTTAATACATAAGCTATCAATTTATCAAGTTAAATATTTACGAGTATCTAATAGATTAGTTATTGATTAGATGGTGATTTTTGTCTGAAAACAAGTAAATAAAACAGTGCAAAAGTAAATTTAAGGAAAATTCAATATTAAGAAATTATATAGGGTTTTGATTCCTTCCATAGTCTTTTAATGATGAAGCGGTTATCTCACGTTTGAGCAATATATCGGTTTATTAACCTGGAACATGAATTTATGCAAAAGCATCTTCCGATGGTCAGATGTAATTACCCAGTATAACCTAATTAATCATATTCTTATGTCAATCATGTTACCTGAATTCATAAAGATTAAGTTCCAATTATGGATACCCTCGCCCGACAGGTATATTCCTATCCTGTAAGGAAATCTACCTAAAAGTCATTTGCCCCAATGTGAGATCGTCAGTTATTGACTCTAAGGCTAAACCTAAAATTCCTTTCCCAAGTTCATTTTAAGTTTACTAGATCAATCTTATTAATGGCCAATTAACGAGAAGCATTAAGCATAAGGCTCAATTAATAAACCTTTATATCACCCAAACTATAAAATAACCCTTATAAGCTAATGATATTGGAATTTATCACAACCCCAGATCAGGAATTTAGTTACCACACATATCTAGGACTTGTAAAAGTTTAAATAAATTAAATGACATAATGTAAAGCTTGGAAATTAAAAAGGTAAATTAAGCAATAAAGAAAATGTTGGGGGTTAGAGGATCCACTTTTATTATTTCTATTTTAGATATTTCCCTAATTATAATATATTAACATTGCATGACATTACCAACCGACCATATAGGCGGTATCCTGATTAAGTCATAATTATGATCAATTGCAACCGACCATAAAGGTGGTATCCGATTTGGTCAGTTTAAAATCAATTTAATTAATTCCAACTGACCATAAAGGCTGTATCCCATTAAGTCAGGTTTTAAATAGTTTATATATTATAATTAAGGGAGATTAATCTAAATATTAGTAATAAAAGCTTAATTTTTCACCCCAGCAGAGAGTAGTTACTCTTCATACTGAACAGTAAAAATAAAGACTGAAAAGTAAAGTAAAGAAAGAACTATTGCATAAAATAAAAAAATTAATTACAAAAAGCTGTAAATAAATAAGCAAGATACAATCTTCTCAGTATTCTTAAGGTTTTCCCCAGAAGAAGGTATGAATTTTCCTTCTGATTTCAGCTTGAATTTATAAGTAAACTTCTGCCTCGCGCGTCGCGACGTAAAACCATTGCGGGTCGTGAAGCGCCATTGATTTGACAAGATCTTGACACGTGTCTGTCGGTAAAATAATTGGCTTGGCGTCACAACGCTGACGTCAGCAAAAATGTGGATTGTTGGCAGTTGGGATGATGACATGTGTTCGGCGCATGTTAGCAAAATTGTTGTGATATTGTTATGTGGCACGCGCATGTTAGCAAGTGCTCATGATAGGAAGTTTCTCTGATTTTGATACGTGTCTGGCGCACGTTAGTCGCGCATGATAGCAGTCGGCTTATTTTAGAAAACTGCGCATTTTAGCAGGAAATTTACATTTTTGCCATTTTGTGCGTTTTTCGATGTTTTGGCCCTGATTTGATTTCTGATTTATCTACAAAATAACACAAAGCACATCAAAATATTTAAAAAACTCAAGAAAGTATACAAAATATTAAATAAAAGGGACGGTAAATATTGATATATTTACCGCTCATCATACAACTTTGAAATACACCCTATCAATCCAAGATTGCCACCGCCATATACTAAGTGCATGTTTATATTTGACATAACTCTACCGAATTCTCTCGCAGCCTGAATTAATTCTGGTTTAGTTCCGGAGCTAGTTCCATAAAATGCACAGATTTTAATGAATCGTCATTTTGAAGTTGTCTCCATTTATGCTATATCTGTTAGCTAGATTTGTTGAAGAGAGTGAAGTGATGAACTGAATTTATATACCTGAAAAAGGTGAGTAATAAATGCACTAATACTTGTAAAATGATAATTATTAGGAAAATAGATCGTGAACAAAAAAGGTTAGATACTGTCGACAAAAAGTAAATCAAAAAAGTAATTTAAATTAAAGGAAATCAAATCAATAATTTAAAACAATATATACTGGTAGTTATGATTGTGGCTCACATCTTCCTTTGGTTTTACGTCCAGTAACGGCTTGAACGCCCTCTATGGATCGGGGATAGGCTTCTCATCCAAATTTCTTATAAATTGGCAAACATGGTCTTTTAACGTCAGATTCTCGAGACTGTATTATTATCTTTCTTTTTGAAATTGTGTATGAAACTTGCGAATCTCTCAATGAACATATCCACTAGGATGCGTCTCAAGAATCAATGATATTCATCCAAAGACTCCTTACTCAAGCCATCCCTAATGAATTGAATTTTATCTTCGCGATTATCAGAAACCATTCCTAAAGAATGACAACGAGTGTTGCACGTACAACTTGCACACTAATAATAAACACCTAATTATTTAGCTCTTCGTTTTTTAGCATATGTGTTTTTCCCTAAACCAGACATGTAAGAAATGAAAGAGTAAGAAGACTCACCTGCCAAGCGAACTTTTGCTTCAATTACCAAACGGATATCACTAGGAATATCATAAATCATAAAACGTCTCATCCTTTCGGTGCGTGCTTTGTAAATTTTTGTCAGAGCATTTTAGGGGAAAGAAGGAAAATGTTTACGGAGGTTTGCGAGAGTTTCTTCCATGCTTTGGTTTGTAGGGTATCAGTAATTTTAAGAGAGTGAAATAACCGACTTTGAGTCATTGAGTACCGTTATCCACTGCTTTAGAGGGGTGTGAAATGAAAAAGAGAAGAAAAAAATGCTACAAAATTAAGAAAAATGGAAATTAGTGAAATATTAAAAAGAAAATAAAAGAAACTACATCAATCACGATATACTGGATTTGACAGGAAAAAAGTGTCGAAAATTTGAACTCTCCAAAAATGGTTTCAGACGTTGTCCATTTACTTTAAATACATCATCATCCTTAAGATTCTCAATTTTAGTAGCCCCGTATGGGTAAACGTGCTTCATAATGAATGGGCCACTCCATTTGGATTTTAATTTTCCAAGAAATAAATGAACACGAAAATTATAAAGTAAAACATTTTGACTAACTTCAAATATTTTTCGTGAAATTCGACTATCATGAAAGGCCTTAGTTTTAGCTTTAAGAATTTTCGTATTCTCATATGAATCATTTATTAACTCTTCAAGTTCATTTAATTGCAATTTACGTTCATGACAGGCATTTTCATGGTTTGAATTGAATGTTTTAATAGCACAATATGTTTTATGCTCAAGTTCTACGGGCAAATGACAAGGTTTTCCATAAACAATGCGATAGGGGGACATTCCCAAAGATATTTTGAAAGCTGTTCGGTATGCCCAAAGTGCATCAGTTAGTCGAAAAGACAAATCTTTGCGATTTGGGTTAACTGTTTTTTTCTAAAATTTATTTAATTTCCTTATTCGCTAATTCAACTTGACCGTTTGTTTGGGGGTGATAGGAGGTGGAAACTTTATGTGTGACTCTATACTTTTTTCATTAAGGAGATAAAGGATCTGTTACAAAAGCGCTTACCTCCATCACTTATGATGGCCCAATGGATTCCAAATCGACTTAACTTGTTTTCTTTTAAAAATTTGATCACAGTTGTGTGATCATTGTTCTGACAAGGAATTACCTTGACCCATTTTGAGACATAATCAACTGCAACTAAAATCTATAAAAATCCAAATGATGGTGGAAATGGGCCCATGAAATCTATCCCCCAACAATCAAACATTTTGACACAAGGATGAGATTTAAAGGGATCATGTTTCTTTTTGAAATGGATCTCAACTTTTGACAGTTTTTGTAAGTTTTACAGAAAGTGTGTGTATCTTTAAAAATGATGGGCCAATAAAATCCACACTGTAAAATTTTTGCAGCGGTTTTCTTAGATAAAAAATTTCCTTCACTTGCTTCTAAATGAAAAAACTGAATACCACCACTTATCTCACTGTCCGGTATGCATTGTCTGAAAATTTGATCAGGCCAACATTTAAACAGATATGGATCATCCAAGTAGAATCTTTTGATTCGGTAAAAAATTTCCTCCTATCTTTTTGGCTCCAGTCTAGATGTATATTTCATGTTGCAAGAAAATTGACAATATTAGCAAATCAAGGCATTGTGTTTACAGAGAATAAAAATGCATCGGGAAATGAGTCATTGATGGGAGTTATATCAATTAGTGACTTGTTTGTGAGACTCAATAAATGATCTCCAACCACGTTCTCTGCCCATTTCTTCTCTTTGAATATGAGATTGAATTTTTGAAGCAATAAAATCCACCGTATTAATCTTGGCTTGACATTCTGTTTAGACATCAAATATCTAACAACAGCATGATTAGAAAAAATAATAGTTGAAGAACCGATTAAATATGATCGAAATTTATCCAATGCAAATATTATAGCAAGTAGTTCTTTTTCTGTGGTAGTGTAATTCAATTGTGCACTGTTTAAAGCTCTACTTGTGTAATATATTACATGCGGCTTACCTTCCTTTCTATGTCCTAGCACTGCACCAACTGCATAATCACTAGCATCACACATTAACTCAAAAGGCAAAGACCAATCAGTGGATTGCATAATAAGAGCAGAAGTCAAAATACTGATAATTTTTCGAATGATTTTTGACATTCTTCTGTCCATTCAAATGTTGCATCTTTTAAAAGGAGATTACATAAGGGTCTGGATATAGTACTAAAGTTTTTAATAAACCTTTATATAAAATTTTGCATTGTCTAAGAAAAACAAATTCCCTGATTGTTTTTTGTGATGATAATTTAGAAATTACCTCTTTTTTTACCTTATCAACCTCAATACCTTTAGACGACACACTGTCCCAAAAAAATTCCTGAATCAGTCATGAAGACATTTTTCCCAGTTTAACATAAGTCTTTTTTCTTCACATCTTTTCAAAATATTTCCCAAATTATTCAAGCAATTAACAAATGAATTTCCAAAAACAGTTATATCATTCATAAAAACCTATAAACAATGTTAAATGATAGGTGAAATCACTCATGTAACACAAGCGCACGTATCGTTCAAGTATTATAAAATGTATCATTTTTTCGAATGATTTTTGACATTCTTCTGTCCATTCAAATGTTGCTCTTTTAAGGAGATTACATAAGGGTCTGGATAGTAAGTAATAAAGTTTTTAATAAACCTTCTATAAAATTTTGCATGTCCTAAGAAAAACAAATTTCCCTGATTGTTTTTTGTGATGATAATTTAGAAATTACCTCTTTTTTTACCTTATCAACCTCAATACCTTTAGACGACACAACGTGTCCCAAAAAAATTCCTGAATCAGTCATGAAATGACATTTTTCCCAGTTTAACATAAGTCTTTTTTCTTCACATCTTTTCAAAATATTTCCCAAATTATTCAAGCTATTAACAAATGAATTTCCAAAAACAGTTATATCATTCATAAAAACCTCTAAACAGTGTTAAATGATAGGTGAAATCACTCATGTAACACAAGCGTACGTATCGTTCAAGTATTATAAAATGTATCATTTTTTCGAATGATTTTTGACATTCTTCTGTCCATTCAAATGTTGCATCTTTTAAAAGGAGATTACATAAGGGTCTGGATAAAGTAATAAAGTTTTTAATAAACCTTCTATAAAATTTTGCATGTCCTAAGAAAAACAAATTTCCCTGATTGTTTTTGGTGATGATAATTTAGAAATTACCTCTTTTTTTTATCTTATCAACCTCAATACCTTTAGGCGACACAATGTGTCCCAAAACAATTCCTGAATCCGTCATGAAATGACATTTTTCCCAGTTTAACATAAGTCTTTTTTCTTCACATCTTTTCAAAATATTTCCCAAATTATTCAAGCAATTAAATAATGAATCTCCACAAACAGTTATATCATTCAAAAAAACCTCTAAACAGTGTTAAATGATAGGTGAAATCACTCATGTAACACAAGCGCACGTATCGTTCAAGTATTATAAAATGTATCAATCCCACGTGGACTTAATACCTAGGCTATCATTTTGTGAAGCAAAATTTTACATATATCTAAAAGATTGGTAGTTTGATTGGATGGTGATTTTAAATTAAAGATAAGTAAATAAAACAATGCAAATGTAAATTAAATGAAAATTCAATATTATTAAACTATCTAGGGTTGTGAATCATTCCAATATCTTTTAAAGATGAAGTGGTTATCTCACGTTTGTGCAATATATTGTTTTATTAACCTGGAACACGAAAATATGTAAAAGCCTCCGTCGATGGTCAGATGCAAACACCCAAATAACTCAATTAATCATATGTCTATGTTAACCAATTTACCTGAATTCATTAAGATTAAGTTCCAATTGTGACTACCCCACCCGACATGTATATGCCTATCATGTAAGGAAATCTACCTAAAGGTGACCATGCCCCGAGCTAAGATCGTGAGCTATTGAGTCTAAGGCTGAAACCTAAAATTTCTTCGTCAAGTTTATTTTAAATTTACCAGATCAATCTTATTAATGGCCAGTTAACAAGAAGCATTAAGTGTAAGACTCAATAAATAAACCTTTATATTACCCAAGTCATAAAATAACCCCTTATAAACTGGTGATATTGGAATTCATCACAACCCCAGATATGATATTTATTACAACACATATCTATGACTAATAATGACATAAATAAAGTAAATGACATAAAGTAAAGCTTAGAAATTAAAAAGGTAAAAAAAATAATAAAAAAAATATTGGGGTTAGAGGATCCACTTTTATTACTTCTATTTTAGATATCTCATTTATTATAAAGTATAAACTTTGCAAGACATTACCAACCGATCATATAGGCGGTATCATAATTAAGTCAGATTTATGATTAATTCCAACTAACCATAAAGGCGGTACCAATTAAGTCAGGTTAAAATCAATTTAATTAAGTCCAACTGACCATAAAAGCGGTATCCTATTAAGTCAGATTTTAAATAATTTATATATTATAATTAAGGGAGATTAATCTAAATATTAGTAATAAAAGCTTTACTCTTCACCCCAGCAGAGGGAAGTTACCTCATAATACTGAAAAGTAAAAATAAAGACTGAAAAGTAAAATGAAGAAAGAAATATTGCGTAAAATAAAAAATTGAATACATAAAGCTGTAAATAAACAAATAAGATACAATCTTCTTATTATTCTTAAGGAAATTCCCAGAAAAATGTATGAATTTTACAAATGAAATGGCTTGGTATTTATAGGAAAAACTTTGCCTGCACCAATTTCTCCACATAACACATTTCCTGATGTTTTATCAATTTCGGTCATGAAAAATTCCGAATTCGAAATTCTTATGAACGTCAAAGTTGTAGATCTTTGAGTCTTCTTTAATCTAAAACTTGAATCACCTCAATCTGATATCAGAGTAGAACACCGTTTCAAGTTTTCAACCTTCAAAATCCAAGTATCAAGTCCAGTTTTGCCCTTATTTGTTCCACAATTAGTCCTGATTGATTCCATTGAGTCCCAAAACTTTATTTATCTGCAAAATACACAAAAATACATCAAAACCTTCATAAAACTCGAGAAACCATACAAAATATTAGGTTAAAGGGGCGGTAAAAGTGATATATCTTCCTCTCATGACACCTCCAAACCTAATATTTTGCTTGTCCTCGAGCAAAATGAAAAAATAAAATAAAATAAATAACTGAAACTAAATTAAACTAAGCCACTTTCATAGGGATAACTGTTGCATTTAGCATATGTAACAAGCTTTTAAACCCCTAGAGGTCCCTAATGGACGAGTAGTAGTCTTGTGAGGCTTGAAACGACGATATCCACAAACGTCAAATGTACAAAAATACAAAAAAAAAAAAAATCAAACAAGTTAGTGACTAAATAAATGAAACTCTTATCCAAGTTAATAGTTGTTTTCTTTCTTTCTAAATTACCAAATAAGTAAATTCTCCGATTATTTTTATCATTCTCCATCTACACAACCAACAAGGTATTAATCAGCTCATTGTGCCCATAATATTCATAAGTATTGTTGAACAGAGAGTAATATTTTTGTTCTAAAATTATATAAGAATTCACACCTTTTTAGTAATGGAATTTTTTTCTGATTTTTTTACAACATCTTCAATCCATGTAGCGAGCTTTGGGCCAGTGACTCCCAAGCCAGTTGGCTTTAGGACACTAGGTGTTAAGACACCCTTACAGACTTAATAACTCGGATTTCAGATATCTCTTTTTTTTTTCTTTTTTTTATTTACAACATCTTCAATCCATGTAGCGAGCTTTAGGCCAGTGACTCCCAAGCCAGTTGGCTTTAGGGCACTAGGTGTTAAGACACCTTTACAGACTTAATTGCTCAGATTTCATATATCTTTTTTTACAACATCTTTAATCCATGTAGCGAAATAGGAAGATCAAATTTAGTCTGTGTTATGGAAAATTCACAAATTAAATAATTCAAAAGGAAAAAAAAACAAAAATTAACTTATTACGAAATAGGTTGAGATACATCTCAAGAGTGGAAATTCTGTACATAGCTATCTCACACTAATTTCACCTGATTAATCAAGTTAAGAAAAAAAACACAAAACGAAATATATTTTTTAAAACTTTTTAATTTTTTTTTATTTTTTGAAATTTTTTTACTAAAAAAACAAGTAAAAACAACACAACGATAAAAAAATATGATACTAATCAATTATTCCCCTCTCCCAAACCTAATTGAGACATTGTCCCCAATGTCTAAAAAGTAGAAGAAAAGTTTAGAAGACAATATCTGTTTAGCTGAAATTCTACATCTTAAAAAGAAAATTAAGGGTTAAGATCAAGGTTCATCAGACGCTTCTTACCACGATCATTATCGGACCAGTTTATCTTGGAAAGGATAGGGTCAATTTGTGATTCAAAGGCTAAAAGTTGTTCAATTAAATCATGGGTTGTTCTGGCAGTGAAGAGGATATCTTTTACAAATTTTGACGCGAATCAATTTCTCCGGGCATCATCAAGAAACACAAAAAGAAAATCATAAAATCCATCAGCATTATATAGTCCAATCTGTTTCTGGTGTGTGTTCAAGTTCGCCCAAGATAGTACTGTAAAAATTTCCTCCATTGTACCCAAGACACCTGACAAAGTAATAAAAGTATTAGCACATTTAATAATTTTAACAAGTCTTGACACGATGCATTCATCTCCATTTGATGGTCCTATAAGATTTGTCTCTACCAAAGGTTTTGGGATGATTCCCAGAACTTGACTATCTCCTTCTTGTACGGCCCTTGAAACAATCCCATTAGTCCAAGATTGCCACCGCCATATACTAAGTGCATATTCTATTTAGCAATGACTCGACCCAATTCATGTGTTGCCTCAACGAATTCTAGCTTAGAACCAACACTAGTACCGCAAAACATACATATGTTAACAACTCGTTTTCTTGAAGTAGCTTCCATTTTTTTTCTCAAATTTGGATGTCTTCAAGAGTGCAATAATAAGCTGAATTTATAGAATCTGAAAAATGGTTAGTAATAATAGCACTAGTACTTGCCAAATGATAATTATTAACTAAACATTAAATTATATAGTGAAAGTCTAAAAGTATGGATCCCTGTTGGAGAAAATAAAAGAAAATAACAAAATAAATCACAATTATTAGTTAAAGATAAATAGATAATAATATTTACAAGATGTAACTGCTTGAATGACGTCTATACGTTAGGGACATGCTTCCCATTCAATTTTCTTATAAATTGGCAAACAGATCTTTTAAAGTTAGATTCCCGAGACTTAATTGTTGCCTTTCTTTTTGAAACTGTGTATGTAACATGCGAATCACGTGATACACATATCCACTGGGTTGCGTTTCTAGAGTCAATGATATGTCATCTAGAGACTCCTTACTAATGCCATCTCTAATGAATTTAATTTTATCTTCACGGTTATCAGACATCATTCCTAAAGAATGACAACGAGTATTACATGTCATGTGTTCACATTTATAGCAAACATCTAATCTTTAGCTTTTCTTTTCTTAACATAGGTGTTTTTTCCAAAACCAGACATATATGAAACAAAAGAGTCAGATGACTCACCTGCTAATCAGACTCATGCTTCAATAATCCAACGAATGTCATTACGAATACCTTTGATCATCAGTAGTCTCATTCAATCCATGCGAGCTTTGTAGAATTTCATCATAGAGTTTTGAGGGAGAGAAGGAAATTGCTTATGAAGATTTGTAAGAACTTCTTCCATCCTGAAATGTGACTTTACCTATGAAATTAAACACACTAAAATAAAACAAGCCAAATCTGAATATATACACAAATTTCATGGGTTGCCTCCCTGCTAGCACTAAGTTTAATGTTGTCAGCTGGACATGACTTCCCAAATGTTAGGCTGGATCTGAAAGTGTGAAACTTTCTTTTTGTCGCTCCAATGATTCTCCCCAGTAGTGCTTTACACGCTTGCTTTTAACTTTAAAGGTTTTATTGGAGTTGGGATCATGTAACTCAACGGCTCTATCTGGTAAAAATTGGGTGATTAAGAATGGACCTGACCATCATGATTTTAACCCCCAAAGAAACGTTTCAACATTGATTTGCTTAACAATACTCGCTACCTCGGTTCCAGTTATATACGCACTAACTTGTCATCATGTCTCTTCTTGGACTTTTCTTTGTACAATTTGGTATTCTCGAAAGGTTGTATGTGAAATTCCTCTATTTCGTTGAGTTGGCGGAGCCTTTTCTCTTCAGTTTCTTGTAGATCAAGATTTAACTTTTTCAGTGCATAGTATGCTTTATCTTCAAGCTCCACAGACAGATGACATGCTTTAAGTTTGTCAGTGGAACTTTGTATTGCATTAGAGTTCTGGACAGTGCTATCTGTCACATCAAGTCTGGAACATTCCTCATTCTTTTGTCATTCGAGAATTCCATGGCTTTGAAAACATTAAATGTTACTTCTTGGCCTTGTACCCTTATAGCTAGTTCACCTTTTCGTACATCAATAATGGTTCGACCTGTAGCCAAGAATGGTCTCCCAAGGATGATGGACACGTCTTCGTCTTCCTCCATGTCAAAGATAATGAAATCTACTGAGAAAATGAATTTGTCGACTTTGACTAGCACATCTTCAACTACACCTCTTAGAAATATAAGCGTTCTATCAGCAAGTTGTAAAGAGATTGAGGTGGGCATTGCTTCTCCAATATGTAGTTTCCTGTATATAGAAAACGACATCAAGTTAATACTAGCACCTAATCACACAAAGCCTTATCGAAGTTATGTTCTCCTATGGTGCAATGGATAGTGAAACTGCCAGGATATTTCAACTTAGTGGGAATCTTCCTCTGAATGATGGCGCTGTATTCTTTTTTCAATGCTATTGTCTCGTATTCTCCCAATATTCATTTTCGTGACATAATATCTTTCATGAATTTGACATAGCTGGACATTTGTTCCAACGCTCCTGCAAATGGAATATTGATATGCAGCTTTTTGAAGATCTCCAGGAATCGAGCAAATTGCTTCTCCAGTTTATATTTCTGGAGACGTTGTGGAAAAGGTGGAAGTGGAGTGAATCTTTCTCGATTATTTTCTTTTTCCTCTTTTTCCTTCATCTGTTGATCTGATTCGCTGCTTTCTTTTGGAACTTCCTTAGCAGTTGCCTTGACTCCAACATCTCTGTTGATCTCAGTACCGCTTTTCAAAGTGATGGCATGACATTGATCCTTCATAATGTTCCTTGGATTTGGTTCTGTGTTGCTAATAAGGATCCCTGCGATCTGTAACTCTGAGCATTGGCTAGTTTTACTATTTGATTTTCCAGTTCCTTTATGGAAGAAATTATGCTTTGATTCAATGCTGATTGTGATTGAAACATAGCATCATATGATGCTACTTGAGAGTCGCATTTTACTTCTAGCTTTTTTCAAGTGGGTCAACACTTATGTTATTCCTGGTTCTTTTTCATACTCCTGGATTTTATTTTGTTGTTGGAATCCTGGTGGTGGATTGTTCTTTTATCCTGCATTGTTGCTTCATGTGAAATTGGGATGATTCCTCCACCCTAGGTTTTAGGTGTTAAAATATATATTGTTCCTCTGTCTGTCGAAATTGCTGACATAGTTCACCGTCTCATCATGTTGGTTTACCTCTGGTGCTCTTCCATATTGTGAACTTGTGGATCCAATATTGCCTTACATGTTAAGAGTTTCCATTAATTTATATAAATGATCCAGCTTGGCATTCATTGCTGTGTTGGCTCCAAATTCTTAAATTCCTGCAATTCATTGAATCATGCTCCTTTCTTTTGGCCACAAAGAATTGTTGTTGGATATTTCTTCAACTAAGACTTAGGCCTGATCTTCTACATTTGCAATTAAAGCTCCTCAAGCAGCAGCATCAATTATGGTTCTCATTAGTCCAGAAAGTCCATTATAAAATGTTTGGACTTGTAGCCACTTTGCAATTTCATGGTGAGAGCATTTTCTGAGAAAATTCACGTATCTTTCCCAAGCTTTACAGAGGGATTCTGAGTCATATTGCACAAATTTTGTGATGTCATTCCTAAGCTTTGCAGTTTTGGCTGGGGGAAAGTACTTTGCAAGGAATTTGGTGGCAAGAGTGTTCCAAGTTGTGATGGAACCTGCTGGTAGTGAATGTAGCCAAGTCTTAGCTCTGTCTTTCAAAGAATATAATAACACACACAGTTTCATTACTTTTTATGTCACTCGGTTGTAATTGAAAGTGTCACAAACTTCCAGGAAGTTGTTGATGTGGGCATTAATATCATCAGTTGCATTCCCCTCAAACTGTACTGACTGCTTATCATCTGAATACATGTTTTGATGTCACACGCATTTGCTGGCAATGGAGGAAGTAAAATACATGAAATGAAGCCGTCAACCACCGGAATAGTTCTGTCTCGAATGGGAATTGGTGGTGCAACCTCCAAAGGTTCAGGTTCCATTTTGATCAGTGTTTTATGACCTTCTTGCCTTTCCCTTCTCAAACATAAATAAGTCCCCAGCAACGGTGCCAAGAACTTGATTGGTGAAATCACTCACGTAATGTAAGGGCACGTATCATTCAAATAGTATAAAATATATCGATCCCATGAGGACTTAATACCTAGGCTATCAATTTGTGAAGTTAAATGTTTACAAGTATCTAAAAGATTGGTTGTTTGATTGAATGGTGATTTTAAACTAAAGAAAAGTAAATAAAACAATACAAATGTAAATTAAAGGAAAATTCAATATTATTAAACTATCTAGGGTTGTGAATCCTTCCAATATCTTTTAAAGATGAAGTGATTATCTCACTTTTGTGTAATATATTAGTTTATTAACTTAGAACACGAAAATATGCAAAAGCCTCTGTCGATGGTTAGATGCAAACACTCAAATAACTCGATTAATCATATGTCTATGTTAACCAAGTTACCTGAATTCTTTAAGATTAAGTTCCAATTGTGGCTATTCCCGCCCAATAGGTATATGTCTATCAAGTAAGGAAATCTACCTAAGGGTCACCATGCCCAAAGGTAAGATCGTGAGTTATTGAGTCTAAGACTGAAACCTAAAATTCATTCGTCAAGTTTATTTTAAATTTTCCAGATCAATCTTATTAATGGCTAGTTAACAAGAAGCATTAAACTTAAGACTTAATAAATAAACCTTTATATTACCCAAGTCATAAAATAACCCTTATAAACTGGTGATATTGGAATTCATCACAACCCCAGATATGATATTTAATTACAACACATATCTAGGACTAGTAAAGACATAAATAAAGTAAATGACATAAAGTAAAGCTAAGAAATTAAAAAGGTAAAAAAAGCAATGAAGAAAATACTTGGGTTAGAAGATCCACTTTTATTACTTCTATTTTAGATATCTCTCTTAATATAATATATAAACTTTCCATGACAATACAAACCGACCATAGGAGGTGATTACGGGCAAAAATACTTGTGGTTATCGCAATATAGCTGGGGTGTCGATTCCTCAAAGAGAAGGTTACATGAACTAATTTACTCAAACAAAACATAAACAATAACTTAATGAAAATAAAACAATAAATTTGTAATTAAAATAAAGATAAATAAAACTATGAAAAGATAATAAAGGATAACGGCAGAGAAAAGCAGCAAAGCGTCGGGAATCCCTCTTGCAACAAATTCCTATATTTGGTTATTAATTCCTATTATTACTCAGTTGAGGGTTTCACATCCCAAACCAACAACCGGAATATATTCAATTCTACGCATGTTAAATTCTAAGGTAATTAATGATTATTTTCTCTATGTTAATAGCACACAAAAGTCATCGTTACGAGTTATCTAACGTCGGCAATATACCCTCAGGCAATATTGCAGCAGAAGACCAACACGCAAAATAACTTTACTAGTCGCAATTGAATTTGCAAACCACACATAGAACAAGCATGACTAGATATATGTGATTTGAAAAAACAAAATTTCTGGGCTAAAGAATCGAAAGATAATAAAGAACAATAACATCAATTTTATTAAACAATTAAAAGATACTTTTAGGAATTAAAAATATAAATAATAAAAATCAAATGCACGAGTTCATCCCTAACTTTGCCTAGGGAATTAGTTCCCCATAAAAGAAATAAAAATAGTCTGGGATTGGAGAGAATTATCGCTCTGAATCATCACAGCTTTGCGTCCCGACTTCTCGCTCATATTTCTTCTCTCCAACTCGCTCACTGCTTCTAGGGCTCTCAGCTGAACTGCTCTCTTCTCTTAATTTTTGTATTTTTTTCTTGCGCCGCTTCTCCTCCTTTGAATAATATACGCACTAACTTCTTTATGCTCACTCTCTCTTGTTTATTGTTTAGTTCCCTAAGTTGCCTCACGTTGAAACTCCTGGCTATTTGTTGTTCATGTGTCGCCACTGCTTCTTCTTTTTATTTCATGCGCATGCTGCTCCCTTTATTTTCTTTTATGCTCATCAATCAATTAAGAAAACCTAATTCCATTTTTTCCCATGCAGCAGCTGTCCTCCTTTTGATTAATGCGCAACCTTCCTGTTTTTGTATTCACGTGCATGGCTTTATATATAGCAATGAAACCCTACTTGCTTTTCACGTTGCATGGCAGCTTCTTTGTTATCCTTAATATTCAGCAGCCCTAGTCTCTCTCTTTATTTTCCTGTTCATTCCTACAAATAATAAATGGGAAATTTACTAAATTAGTTTAAATACTAAACATTTTCTAAATTAATATAATAATAAAAATCATATAATAAAATATAAAATATATTACTAAATACTTAACAATAAACCCGAATAAGTGATGTTTCAAAGTGTATTTTCATGCACTTATCACAACCTCCAACCAGCTTATTGCTAGTACCTAGCAGTTCAAGCGCAAAATAAAATAAAAACTAAACTGAATAAATAAAACTATCTAAGCCACTTTCGTAGGGATCACAATTGTATTTAGCGTATGCAACAAGCCTTTAAACCCTAGGTGTCCCTAGTGGAAGAGTTATAGTCTCATGAGGGCTTACAGCGACGACACCCACAAACATCATGCAAAACACACAATCATGCAAAAACAAAAATTAAATAGTCCCAATAGTTTAACATAATTTTGTCCTCAAAGAATGCCTAGTAATGAAACTAGAGAACCTTTAAAGTACTCACTGCAACTTAAATCCAAGACCTTGAATAAATCATCTAAGCCAGACTCACAGTGTGTGTGTAAAGGTTCATTCACAGCTTTATTCCCAATTAAGCCAACTTAATGATTTCGTTTAAAAATTGAGACCGATGGGTCAAACCAACCTAGATATCTCAATTAAGCTCGATAGTTGCTTTTCTATGATTTCTTTTTTTTGTCTCTCTTTTCATTTTCTTCTTTTTGAATTTTTATTTTCTTTCTCTTTTTTAATTTTTCAACACACCTACCCTTTAAGGTAGCATTTCTCCTTATGGTGGTCCTAATACACGCCCATGGGTAGCTTCATGCTTATCGGTTATAGGTGGTTTATTTTCTTTCTTTAGAGACTTTTTCTTTTTATTTTCAACCATACCATACGTCAAAACACAAGCAAATCATGATAGACATCTAAGCAAACGGCCATTCACTGATATGTAATTTCTTCAACTAGTCATCTCGCTAACTACTCAGGCTTTCACTGCTAAAAACCTATAATTAAGTGCTTACGAGTCTAACATAAATAAACTACTCAAAACATCAGATAAAAGTGCATTAAAGAACTTATCGTTTCTAAGATTTCATCCTCACAAAGACTAAAAACAAAACAAAACAATTGTGTGGTTTTAATAGAATAAAATGTATTTATGACAGGTATTATCACGTGCATGCATACTCCCCCACACTTAAAACTTGCATTGTCCTTAATGTAAGATAAATATAAAGAAAAAGGGTTAAGGAACAACACTGTCAGGTGCAGAGTTGATCAGGTTCCTACTGGTGAGACTTTAATTATGTGGCTGTTTAGGTTGTGCGAACTCCTGCATAAACACTCATGCAAACAATAAAAATAAAACATGCAATTATCACACAATAATAAAACTAAAGTAAATAAAATAAAATACATATGCAAGGGTTGCCTCCCCACTAGCTCTAAGTTTAACGTCTTCAGCCAGACGTAACCACTTAAGTTGTCATGGTGGATTCCATCAAGCGTACTGATGAAGGTATGGGAGGGAATTTATGTCTAACTGTGGTAGTGTAGCCATTGATCCTTCAGGGTCTGGTGGTTGAAAGTCATGGTTGCACATATTAGAAAGTTGATTGAACCCCCTTTTTAACTTCCCAGATATCATCTTTAATTTAGCACGAGCTCTTGTTTTCCTCATTTTACGATTCTTTGGGATCACGTTCATTTCAGGAGGATTTGATTCATGTTGTAAAGAAGCTGCTTCCGGAAGGACTACTTCGAGCATGTATGTTTGTTGGCACTCATCATCACCCTATGGTTGTTTTTCAACATGAAAAATGTTCACCTCTAACGTCATATTCCCAAATGATAATTTCATTAGACCGTTCCTGCAATTGATAAGGGCATTAGCTGTAGCAACAAAATGTCTACCTAAGATAAGCATAATTTTGGACTCAGTGTTAACCACAGATTGGGTATCTAAAATTAGGAAGTCAATAGGGTAGTAGAATTTATCAATTTGAACTAAGACATCCTCGACTACTCCCCGTGGTGTTCTAATGGATCGGTCAGCTAACTGTAAAGCTACTGATATAGGTTTAATCTCGCCAAGCCCTAACTTCACATAGATCGAATATGGCATGAGATTAACACTAGCACCTAAATCTAATAATTCCTTACCGAACTCATGGGTGCCAATGTGGAGGTTATGGTAGGACATTGATGAGCGGAAAATATATCAATATTTACCGCCCCTTTTACTTAATATTTTGTTTAGTTTCTCGGGTTTGATGAATGTTTTGATGTGTTTTAGTTTATTTTGCAGATAAAATAATATCGGGTCTCAATGAAATCATTTAGGACGAAATGTGGATCAAATAAGGGCAATTATTTATTTTGATGATAGATTTGGAGATTGGAAATTGAAAGGGCGTTTTGACGAAGTGCAGTTTTGGAAATTCCAGTTTTGCACATCTGTCGTATGTTGGGCATAACTTTTTACTCAGATATCGGATTGAGCTGATTCAAGTTCCAGATTAAAGAAGACTCAAAGATCTACAACTTTGAAAGAGAAAATATTTTCGAATTCTGATGATTTCATGACCGAAATTGATGAACCATCCAGAAGTGTGTGGAGTGTAATTATTAAAAGTCATTATCAATCATTTTCAAAGCAAAATATTAATTAATTAATAATTAATAAAAATTATCAAATCAACACCAAACAAGATAAGAATTATTGGAGCAATTATGGATTTTTGGTGGAGTAATTAGTGGAGAAATTAATAATGTAATTGGTGGAGAAATTGATTGATGATTTGATGGTGGCAAATTTTGCCCTAAATACCAAGCCATTTCATTTGTAAAATTCATACTTTCTTCCTTGAAATTCTTAATGAATAAATAAGAAGATTGTATCTAGTTTGTTTATTTTTAGTTTTCAGTAATTAATTTTCAGTTTCGCACTTTCTTTTATTTACTTTTCAGTTTTTACTTTCCGCAATTTACTTTTACTCACAATACTTTTCTTTCTTTAATTTTTCAGTTTTTACTTTTCAGTAATGAGGAGGTAATTTCCCAAGCTAGGGTGAAAGGTAATTCTTTTACTATTACTATTTAGATTAATCTCCCTTAAAAATAATATATTCACTATTTAAAATACTGATTAATAAAGGATACCGCTATATTGGTCGGTTGGCAATTCAATTTAATCTGGTTTAAACCTGACTAATCAAGGATACCGCCAGATTGGTCGGTGGTAAATTTATTTTGGTACCGCCTTTATGGCTGGATTATGGACAAATATTACCGCCTATATGGCTGGTTGGACTTAATTTGACTTAATCAGGATACCGCCAGATTGGTCGGTTGGTAAAATAATATCACAAGTTTATATATTATTTTATGGGAGATATCTAAATTAGTAGTAGTAAAAGTAATTCCTTTTACCTTAGCATTTTATTTTATTGTAATTTACTTTTCAGCTTTTACTTTACCGCAATTACTTTCAAGCATTTCATTTTATGTCTTTTACTTTTAAGTTTTTATTAGCCCTAGTTATGTGTGGTAACTAAATTAGTTATCTGGGGTGTGATGAAATCCAATATCACCGTTTTATAAGGGTTAGATTATAGCTTGGGTAATATAAAGATTTATTTATTGTGTCTTAAACTTAATGCTTTTTCATTAACTGGCCATTAATAAAATTGATCTGGTAAATCTAAAATGAACTAGACATAGGGATTTTAGGTTTCAGCCTTAGACTCAATAGCCCACGATCTTCCTTGAGGATAGATAACCCTTTAATAGATTTCCTTACAGGATAGGAATATACCTGTTGGGCGGGGGTAGCCATAATTGGAACTTAAACTTAATGAATCCAGATAATTTGGTTGACATAGACATATGGTTCAATTGGGTTAAACTGGGTATTTGTGTCTGACCATCGACAGAGGCTTACACATAATTTAGTGTTCCAGGTTAATAAATCAATATATACCCAACTTTAAGATAACCACTTCATCTTTAAAATGATATTGAAGAAAGAAATCACAACCCTAGATAGTTTTTAATATTGAATTTTCTTAAAACCTATTTTCGACAATTTTATTTACTTGCTTTTAAATTTAGAATCGTCACCATTTCAAATCAATCAATCAACTTGTTAGATATTAGTAATCATTTGACCTCATAAAATTAATAGTTTAGATATTAAGTCCTCGTGGGATCGATATTTTTATACTACTTGAACGATACGTGCGCTTGCGTTATACGTGTGTGTTTACGCCGGTCAAGTTTTTGGCGCCGTTGCCGGGGACTTATTTATCTTTCACTATTAATTTAGGGGTTAGATACGTTACTTGTATCTAATTTCTTTTTACTTATTGTTTTATTTTCTTGTGTTTCAGGTTCTCAGAAACTACATGAGACGAACCAGAAGCTTTGAACTCCGATCGCTTGACCCAGAAATTGAAAGAACCATCAGACAGTTGAGAAGGGAAAGGCGAGAATGCCAAGAAGCTTTAGTCAACATGGAACCTGAACCTTTGAACGTTGCACACCACCAATTCCCATTCGAGACAGAACCATTCCGGTGATTGACAGACTCATTTCTTGCATTGTACTTCCTCCCTTACCAGCAAATGCATGTGACATCAAAACATGCATTCAGATGATTCAGCACTCAGTTCAGTTTGGGGGGAATGCAACTGAAGATCCGAATTCCCACATCAGCAACTTCCTGGAAGTTTTGCGGCACTTTTAATTACAACCGAGCAGCAGAAGAAGCAATGAGACTGCGAGTTTTTCCATACTCCTTGAAGGACAGAGCTAAAGCTTGGCTACATTCACTACCAGAGGTTCTATCACAACTTGGAACACTTTAGCCACCAAATTCCTTGCAAAGTACTTTCCACCAGCCAGAACCGGAAAAGCTGAGGAATGACATCACATCCTTTGTACAACAAGATTCAGAATCCCTCTGCGAAGCTTGGGAAAGGTACAAAGATTTGCTCCGGAAATGTCCTCACCATGAGATTCCAAAATGGCTTCAAGTCCAAACATTCTATAATGGACTTTCTGGAATAATGAGAACCACAATCGATGCTGCTGCTGGAGGAGCCTTGATGGCAAAAGGAGAAGATCAAGCCTGGGACCTAATCGAAGAAATGGCCAACAACAATTCCTTGTGGCCAACAGAAAGGAGCATGATCCAAAGAATTGCAGGAATTTATGAAGTTGGAGCCAACACAGCAGTGAATACCAGGCTGGATCAGATATGCAAATGTCTAGAAACACTTAACACGCAAAAGCAATATTGGATCCACAAGTTCACCATATGGAGGAGCACCAGAACCAACAACATGAAGAAACGGTGAATTATGTCAACAATTTCAACAGACAGGGGAACAATCCATATTCCAACACCTACAACCCAGGGTGGAGGAATCATCCTAATTTTCATGGAGCAACAATTCAGGCCAAAGGAACTATCCACCACCTGAATTTCAGCAACAGAACAAGCCAGGACATGAAAACCAACCAACATAACAAAGGCCAGGAGCATGAAAAATGAACCAGAATGGCAGAGAAAATGATGCTAGTGTTAAAAAAAAAGCAGCTATAATTCAAAGTCAATCAGCTTCTATTAAAGCACTGGAGAATCAAATGGGACAACTGGCAAATGCTCAGAGTTACAGACCGCCAGGTACCCTTCCTAGCAACACAGAGCCAAATCCAAGGAACATGGGGAAGGAGCAATGTCATGCCATCATGTTAAAAGCGGTACTGAAATCAACAAAGATGTTGGAGTCAATTCAACTGCTGAGGAAGTTCCAAAAGAAACAAAGCAACAAATGGAGGAAAAAGAAGCAAAGGAAAAAGAACAGATCACTCCACCTCCACCTTTTCCTCAACGTCTTCAGAAGAACAAATTGGACAAGCAATTTCCCGGTTCCTGGAAATATTCAAAAAGCTGCATATCAACATTCCATTTGCAGAAGCGTTGGAACAAATGCCCACCTATGCCAAATTCATGAAAGATATTCTTTCACGAAAACGGAGATTGGGAGATTACGAGACAGTAGCATTAACAGAAGAATGCAGTGCTATCATTCAGAGGAAACTTCCCCCAAAGTTGAAAGATCCTGGCAGTTTCACTGTTCCTTGCGTCATAGGAGAACATAACTTTGGTAAGGCTTTATGTGATTTAGGTGCTAGTGTTAACTTGATGCCTTTTTCTATTTTCAGGAAATTACAGATTGAGAGAAACAATGCCAACTTCAGTCTCACTGCAACTTGCTGATAGAACGCTCGTATTTCCAAGAGGTGTAGTTGAGGATGTGCTGGTCAAGGTTGACAAATTCATTTCCCAGCAGATTTTATTGTCCTTGATATGGAGGAAGACGCAGACGTGCCAATCATCCTTGGGAGACCATTCTTGGCTACAGGTCGAACCATTATTGATGTACAAAAAGGAGAACTAACCATGAGGGTACAGGACCAAGAAGTAACATTCAATGTTTTCAAGGCCATGAATTTCCCAGATGATGAAAAGAAGGAGGAATGTTTCAAACTCGATGTGATACACAGTACCATTCAGAACTCTGATGAAAGACAAAGTTCTACTGACAAACTTAAAACATGTCAATTGCCTGTGGAGCCTAAAGATAAAACATCTTTTGCACTGAAAGAGCCAATTCTTGCTCTACAAGCAACAGAAGAGAAAAAGTTCCACCAGCTCAACGAATTGGAGGAATTTCACAATCAGCCTTTTGAAGATGCCAAATTGTACAAAGAAAAAGGCAAGAAAAGACATGATGAGAAGTTAGTGCGCATACAACTGGAACCAGGGCAGAAGGTACTGTTAAACAAATCAAGGGTGAAATTCTTCCCATGGAAGCCAAAATCACGGTGGTCAGGTCCATTTGTGATCACCAAAGTTTTACCAAATAGAGCCGTTGAGATACATGATCCTGACGCTAACAAAACTTTCAAGGTTAAAAACAAGCGTGTCAAGCACTACTGGGGAGAATCATTTGAGCGACAAAAAGAAAGTGTTACACTTTCAGATCCAGCTTAACGTTCGAGAAGCCAAGTCTGGCTGACGACTTTAAACTTAGCACTAGCAGGGAGGCAACCCATGCAATTTGTGTATATATTGTGATTTGGTGTGTGTTTTATTTTTGTGTGTTTAATTTTTGCAGGATTAGTCATTTCAAAATGGAAGAAGCTCTCGCAAATCTTCACAAGCAATTTCCTTCTCTCCCTCAAAAATCTCTGATGAAAGTTTACAAAGCTCGCTTGGAACGGATGAGGTTTGAATTCACGGGTTCCTAATGATATTCGTTGGGTAATTGAAGCACGAGTCCGATTGGCAGGTGAGTCTTCTGACTCTTTTATTCACATCTGCCTGGTTTTGGAAGAAGCACCTATTCAAAGAAACGTAGAGCTAAGCAAATGGGTGTTTGTTTCAAATGTGCACGATTTAATTGCAACACTCGTTGTCGTTCTTTAGGAATGGTGTCTGATAATCGCGAAGACAAAATTAAATTCATTAGGGATGGCTTGAGTAAGGAGTCTTTAGATGATCTATCTTCGACTCTTGAGACGCATCCCAGTGGATATGTTCATATAGCCATTCGCAAATTACATACACAATTCCAAAAGAAAGACAACTGTTAAGTCTCGGGAATCTGACTCAAAAAGACCCTGTTTGCCAATTTATAAGAAAATTGGATGGGAAGCTTGTCCCTGACGCATAGACGTCAATCAAACCGTTACTTTTCTTGTAAATATTATATCTCTTTGTCTTTTCTTAATAATTGTGATTTGTTTTGTTGTTTTCTTTTAATTTTTCTCCGACAGGATCCAGACCTTTTTTGACTATCACGATATTAATTCGTTACTAATCGTCCTCTGGAAGATATTTGTGCTGTTATTACTCACCCTTTTTCAGGTACTATAAATTCAGCCCGTCATTGCACTTTTGAAGGCATCCGGAGTTGAAAAAGAAATACATTAAAATGGAAGCCACTTCAAGAAGACGAGTTGAAAACATCTGCGTGTTTGCGTGTTTTGCGGTAGTAGTGTTGGTACTAAGCCACAATACATAGAAGCAGCACAGGAATTGGGTCGAGTCTTAGCTGCAAGGAATATGCACTTAATATATGGCGGAGGCAATCTCGGACTTATGGGGATCGTTTCAAAGGCTGTACAGGAAGGAGGCAGTAATGTTTTAGGAATCATTCCAAAACCCTTGGCAGAGGCAAACCTTATTGGATCATCAAACGGAGAGGAACTGATCGTGCCAGGTATGTCTGAACGACTGGTAGAAATGATTAACCGTGCTGATGCTTTTATCGCTTTGCCAGGTGGTTTGGGTACATTGGAGGAAATTTTTATAGTTCTATCTTGGGCGAACCTGAACATACACCAGAAACCGCTTGGATTGCTCAATTTGATGGATTTTATGATTTTCTTTGTGTGTTTCTTGATGATGCTCGGAGAAATGGGTTCGTGTCAAAACCTATGAAAGAACTCCTCTTCACTGCCAGAACTGCTCCGGATCTAATAGACCAACTCATAGCCTATGAACCACAAGTTGACCCTATCCTTTCAAAGATAAAATGGTTCGAGGACGATCGTGGTAAGAAGCGTCGAATTAATCTGGATCTTAACCTTTAATTTCCTGTAGAATTTCAGCTAACCAGGTACGACCTTCTAACTCTTCTTTTACTGTTTAAGACATTGGGGACAATGTCTCATTTAGGTTTGGGGGAAGGAATTAGTTGATTAGTACCTTGTTTTTAGTTTGTGTGTTTTTTTATTTTTAGTCCAAAATTTTTCGAAAATACAAAAAAATTGAAAAATTTTCAAAAATTACAAAAATATTTTGTTTTTTTTTTTTTTTTTGTGTTTTTAATTGACTAAAAAGTGAAATTGGTAAGAGATAGCCGAGTAAGGAGTTTCCACTCCTGAGACGTATCTCAAACCTATTTCGAAACAAGTTAATTTTTGTTTATTTCATTTTGAATTATTTAATTTGTGAATTCTCCTTAAAACTGACTGACTAAAAAGGAATCTTCATATGTTTAGTTAGCAGATATTATCAACATGCATAGTAACATACGGACATGAGCTGTAACTGACAGGATTGTAATATTCAGTGCTATAGTTTAATTGGAGGAAGCATCTCAAAAAGTGATGGAGTAAAAAAAAAAAAAAAAAAAAAAAAAGCATCTAAGATCCGGGTTATTAAGTCTGTAAGGGTGTTTTAACACCTAGTGCCCTAAAACCAACTGGTTTGGGAGTCACTGGCCCAAAGCTCGTTACATGGATCAAGGATGTTGCAAAAATATATATATCTGAAGTCTGGGTAATTAAGTCCTTAGGGGTGTCTTAACACCTGGTGCCCTAAAGCCAACTGGTTTGGGAGCCCCGACCCAAAGCTCGCTACATAGGCAGAAGATATTGTATATAAATAAAAAATAGAAAAAAAAAAAAATCAGAAAAATCAAAAAAAAAAAAAAAAATTTACTCCATTACTATAAAAAGGTGTGAAATCTAATAGAACCTTAGGACAAAAATATATTTCTCTTATCAATTGCACTTGTGACTGTTGTGGGAAAAAATGAGTTGATTAATATTTTGTTAGCTGTGTATATGGAGAATGGTAAAAATAATCGGAGAATTTACTTATTCGGTAATTTAGAATAAAACAAAACAACTAGTAACTTGGAGTAGAAGTTTCACCTGATTAGTCACTAACATCTTTATTCTCTTTTCGCTTGTCTTTTTGCTTTTGTGTGCATTAGTTTTACTACCTTTTTACTTTGTAAAATGTTTGTGGGTATCATTGCTGTAAACCCTCACGAGACTACAACTCGTCCACTAGGGACACCTAGGGGTTTAAAGGCTTGTTGCATATGCTAAATGCAACCGTGATCCCTACGAAAGTGGCTTAGTTTAATTTTAATTTTATTTTGTTGTTTTGCTCGAGGACTAGCAAAATGTTAGGTTTGGGGGTGTGATGAGCGGAAAATATATCAATATTTACCGCCCCTTTTACTTAATATTTTGTTTAGTTTCTCGGGTTTGATGAACGTTTTGATGTGTTTTAGTTTATTTTGCAGATAAAATAATATCGGGTCTTAATGAAATCATTTAGGACGAAATGTGGATCAAATAAGGGCAATTATTGGACTTGATATATTAATTTTGGAGATTGGAAATTTGAAAGGGCGTTTTGACGAAGTGCAGTTTTGGAAATTCCAGTTTTGCGCATCTGTCGTATTTTGGGCATAACTTTTTACTCAGATATCGGATTGAGCTGATTCAAGTTCCAGATTAAAGAAGACTCAAAGATCTACAACTTTGAAAGAGAAAATATTTTCGAATTCTGATGATTTCATGACCGAAATTGATGAACCATCCAGAAGTGTGTGGAGTGTAATTATTAAAAGTCATTATCAATCATTTTCAAAGCAAAATATTAATTAATTAATAATTAATAAAAATTATCAAATCAACACCAAACAAGATAAGCAATTAGTGGAGCAATTATGGATTTGGTGGAGTAATTAGTGGAGAAATTAATAATGGATTTGGTGGAGAATTTGATTGATGATTTGATGTTGGCAAATTTTGCCTATAAATACCAAGCCATTTCATTTGTAAAATTCATACTTTCTTCCTTGAAATTCTTAATGAATAAATAAGAAGATTGTATCTAGTTTGTTTATTTTTAGTTTTCAGTAATTAATTTTCAGTTTCGCACTTTCTTTTATTTACTTTTCAGTTTTTACTTTCCGCAATTTACTTTTACTCACAATACTTTTCTTTCTTTAATTTTCAGTTTTTACTTTTCAGTAATGAGGAGGTAATTTCCCAAGCTAGGGTGAAAGGTAATTCTTTTACTATTACTATTTAGATTAATCTCCCTTAAAAATAATATATTCACTATTTAAAATACTGATTAATAAAGGATACCGCTATATTGGTCGGTTGGCAATTCAATTTAATCTGGTTTAAACCTGACTAATCAAGGATACCGCCAGATTGGTCGGTTGGTAAATTTATTTTGGTACCGCCTTTATGGCTGGATTATGGACAAATATTACCGCCTATATGGCTGGTTGGACTTAATTTGACTTAATCAGGATACCGCCAGATTGGTCGGTTGGTAAAATAATATCACAAGTTTATATATTATTTTATGGGAGATATCTAAATTAGTAGTAGTAAAAGTAATTCCTTTTACCTTAGCATTTTATTTTATTGTAATTTACTTTTCAGCTTTTACTTTACCGCAATTACTTTCAAGCATTTTCATTTTATGTCTTTTACTTTTAAGTTTTTATTAGCCCTAGTTATGTGTGGTAACTAAATTAGTTATCTGGGGTTGTGATGAAATCCAATATCACCGTTTTATAAGGGTTAGATTATAGCTTGGGTAATATAAAGATTTATTTATTGTGTCTTAAACTTAATGCTTTTTCATTAACTGGCCATTAATAAAATTGATCTGGTAAATCTAAAATGAACTAGACATAGGGATTTTAGGTTTCAGCCTTAGACTCAATAGCCCACGATCTTCCTTGAGGATAGATAACCCTTTAATAGATTTCCTTACAGGATAGGAATATACCTGTTGGGGGGGGTAGCCATAATTGGAACTTAAACTTAATGAATCCAGATAATTTGGTTGACATAGACATATGGTTCAATTGGGTTAAACTGGGTATTTGTGTCTGACCATCGACAGAGGCTTACACATAATTTAGTGTTCCAGGTTAATAAATCAATATATTACCCAACTTTAAGATAACCACTTCATCTTTAAAATGATATTGGAAGAAATCACAACCCTAGATAGTTTTTAATATTGAATTTTCTTAAAACCTATTTTCGACAATTTTATTTACTTGCTTTTAAATTTAGAATCGTCACCATTTCAAATCAATCAATCAACTTGTTAGATATTAGTAATCATTTGACCTCATAAAATTAATAGTTTAGATATTAAGTCCTCGTGGGATCGATATTTTTATACTACTTGAACGATACGTGCGCTTGCGTTATACGTGTGTGTTTACGCCGGTCAGACATCTCGAATCTTTACTTTGGTGGAGTCATCTGTTCAATTTACTGCATCTAGCCTGCTTTATCAAGAATGCCAGTCTTTATCCACGTGATTGCTTCCTCTTCATGGTGCCTAGGTCCTTTAAAATCTTAGCGTATATATGGAACTGTTATTACATGCAACATGGCGGTTGGATTTTGATTTTTACTGCCTAAGGTGTTCTATGATTCACCGTTTGGGTCTGCAGCTCTGGTAGTAGGTGGGCCTAAGGGCTCTTGAGGAAATGGTACTTAACTGGTAAGGTGGCTCTGGTTTTGGAAACTTCATGTGGGTGTTGGTATCAATATCTTTAGGGCGCTACAGTGTTGGGAGTATCCTGTATCCCACCTCTTACCACTCCTAGTGATATAACATAACACCTTTTAACATGGCTGCTTCATGATCAGCCTGTTCCATGTGTTGGCCTTGTGGATTTGGTTGAGCCTGAAGATGGAATTTACTTGTTCGTGCACACTCAGACATTAGTTAACTTAGAGATCTGACTCTTAATCTCCCTATTATCTTCAGCTACCTGAGCTATCAATGACTCAAACCTTTATTTGTTTTATTCTGGGCTTCCACAACCACCTTCTGGGCTTCCACGAATGCTTGCACTTTGTCCTCTAAAGAATTCCTAAGAACGGTAGGTGTGTCATATTGAGGAGCACTATAACCTCTAGGTGGTGGTGTTTGACACGGCTGATGAGACTCTTACTTCCAACTAAGGTTGGGTTGGTTCCTCCAACTAGGATTATAGGTGTCTGAGTAAGGTGTGTAAGGCTTTTGGTACATCCCTAATACATGGCATTGTTCTTCATATGTCCCTCTCATCTCACCATATACCGGATACTCTTAAGATTCTATCTGGGCTACTGAATGCATAGTCTTGCTATCTCTGGCTATTAAGGCACCCATCTGTTTAGTCAATAGCTCAACTTGTGCCTTAAGATTATCCTCTTCCCTAAAGTGTTGTAGGCTTCTACTAGAAGAAATATGTGTCCTATCAGTGTTGTCTAAGGCATTGGGACGAGTCAAAGTATGAGATTTCTTAGCTAGGTCATCTAAATACTCGAATGCCTCATCAAGGTCTTTTCGAATGAACTCACCATTGCAAATTGTCTCAATGAATTGGCGCTCCCTATAGGTCAGTCCATCATAAAAATAACTTACTAAACGCCAACTCTCATATCCATTGTGAGGGTAACTAGCTAACAACTCCTTATATGGCTCCCACATTTGATAAAGGGTCTCACTGTCTCTTTGGGAGAAGGTGGAGATTTGTCTTTTCAGGGCATTCGTCTTATGGTGTGGGAAGCATTTGTCGAAAAATGCATGGGTCATCTCGCCCCACGATCCTATTGACCTATCTCTCAAAGAATACAATCAGCTCTTAACTCTATCCTTAAAGGCAAAGGAAAAGTACTTAAGTCTAATTGTGTCGGTAGTCCCAAAACGGTCATGGAAAGTCGCTACTACCTCTTCAAACTCTCTAATGTGCACATAAGGGTTCTCATTCTCCAAACCATGGAAGGTTGGGAGATATTGTATCTGTTGGAGTTTCTAGGTCCATAGGATCGAATAATAAACATGAAATAAGTGCGAATACAAATCGAGAAAGTCGCGGAATACTCACATCGATCGGTTGAGCGACGCAGAGGCAATAAAAATGAACTTACTGCCTCACTTCACTGCTCGGCAGTGAGCAACCCAGCTCACTGGTTTGGCGCAATTAGAGGATCATCTTCGAGCTCCAAGCTTCGTCGAATGGTTCCCGGCTCATGGGTGAACTTCCCTATCACCTTCGCATGTCTCTCGGAGTGCTAGCTCTCTAGAAATTTGCCACAAATCTCACTGCACTTGCTTCCCATTCTCGGTTTTTTGGTGAACCAGAAACCAGAATTTTCACAGCCCCTTGGGCGTGAATGATGAA
Source organism: Zanthoxylum bungeanum (assembly GCA_019454045.1). Taxonomy (NCBI): domain Eukaryota; kingdom Viridiplantae; phylum Streptophyta; class Magnoliopsida; order Sapindales; family Rutaceae; genus Zanthoxylum; species Zanthoxylum bungeanum. The sequence continues at coordinate 125,048 of SKCR01000073.1, forward strand.
GAGAAAATGGAGGAGAGAGAGAGATTGTGTGTTATGTTTTTGTTGACTTAAAATTGGTAAATGATTTCCCAAACCTATACACCAATTTTCCCTCCAAAAACAAAGCATTAAATGCCAACCACACACATCAACTTGCCATCAACCCATCCCTCAGTGAATAGTGACTGGCGTCAATCACTCAAAGTAAAAGACATCCATCACTTGATTGACGAATGATGTGACGCTAGTTGCGACTAGCGATTTGACGATTGATTTGATTTGCCGCACTCGAATTCGAAATGCGAATGCGCTCACAAATAATCTCGGGCTCGGGTTCGCTAATTCCAAATTAACGAACTTCCGTTGCGTCGTTATTAAATCTAATTTAATTAATAATCATGCCAAGCATAATTACTATTCACGTCGCTAACGAATTAATTCTAAATTAATTCGTTCGCCCGAATTAAAATCTAATTTTAATTCCGCGTCGAAATCCAATTTCGTTTAATATATCAAATATATTAATTTACCGATTAAATCCAAATTAATCGTTCTCTCTTTATCGATATTTTATCCAAGGTAAAATATCTCCGCAATTAATCCCAGATTAATTTTCTCTCTCATCTTATTAATCCCAGATTAATTTAAAGTGCGAGTCATACGTCATCGGTGAATCTTTGGGAAGCGACCCATGAGATCCCCGGATATGTTGGCAGTAAATTCGGTCATCGGACTATCCGAACACGTAAGTACCAAGTACTACGTTTGTACCGATTTACAAGACAAGGTTGGCTTCTAGCAAAGCGCCATGCCTTCCCAATTCTCCGGAACTATCCTTACAGGAATAAGAATCTATATCAGGAGTAGTATACGTAGTATTGCGTATTTATGTCCAGTATCAGATGATCACATGCGAGGCCTGGGGCTGGTACATTGTCTGCCCCGTACGAAGCATATATCGGATTACGAGCAACTAGTCTCTTTATAATCGGATAATCATGACCAAGTCATATTATCCCCACGGTTGTAACCTTTATAGAGAACCAGTTATGAATCCTTGTGCGATCATCAACTCCATATGACTGGAGTGACACTTCCGTCTTGACATCACACCCAACACACTACGATTCTCGATATACCCAGAATTGGCGTACACAGGAACCAGTTAAAGCCCTGGACGACCTCAACCAAAGTATATTGATTGTCGTATGCATTAGTGGTGCAAGTCTCAGGTTAAGACCAAATACACCTACCCTGATTTCGGACTTCCATAGACACGTAGTCATACTACCAATGGAATTCCGAGGGGGTCTATCCAGAGCGAAGCTGTTTCTCGTACCATCGGTGAAACACAACCTCCTATTACACTTGCATGATTATCCTATACCCAAATATACGAGAACTATGTCGTTGTGCCCTAACAACGCGCACAAGTGTAATACTAGTCTTTTACGCATTATCGATGTCCAATCTCGACAATGCTCTGACTATGGATCTTTAATGATTTATCCTTCGTGGACAGATACTGTCTAATATCATTCTCAGTCCAGGAAAAAATCATAGAGACCTCTCATCATTTATATATCGAGGTGATCTAATCACAAATGATAAGAGTGTAATCTGCTTTGTTACATAGTTAATTTTTACAACAACACCGTGATCTGTACAAATAGTGACGCTATAAGTCATAATTATCCAACAATCTCCCACTTGGCCTATAGCCAGTCACTCGAGTGTCTAACACCCGAACTATGTACGGTTTGGCTCAATTGCTGAGAAAGGACTTTTGTACGCGGATTTTCATGATTATCGTCTGATGCGATTTATTCGATCATCACATCGCCACGATGTATGATCCGAACGAATCAGATGATTATCGAAGTATTTATCTGGATCGTTGATGAGACCATAAATTCTTTAGCATGTGCTGCAGCCTAGCTCAGCTGCTAAAAGAACTATATCTAATCTAATTAGATATTAATCGACCCAAATGGCTTCTATTGCCGCTTCAGCTGCAGCAATAACCCGCATTTGTTGATTATTCGGTAACAGTATCTTGCTTGGATGATCTCCAGCTCAATGTATCGTTATTCAAACTGTATAGTACAGTTTGCGACTTTCAGTCATCTTTATCGGTTAGGAAACTTGCAACAGTGATCCCAGTCACTTCAAGTTATCCTTCTCTAGAGATTAAAACAGCATCCTTAGTTCTCTAAGATACTAAGTATGTTCTTAACTTGAATCCAGTGACCATCACTTGGATTAGCCTGTTTGTGAATCCATATGCTCAAAGCGTATGAGACACCAGGTCGCGTACATTTTTCAATGTTCGATTCCACGGAGAGTTTCTCGAAAGCCAAGCTTTCGCCGATTATTTATTGGGAATATCATTTCCAAGAAATGACATAGTTTATCATTATTTATTTAGGACATTTATTCTCAGTGCGCTCCCACTAACCTCTTTATATACACAAGAATCATTTCGTTTTGAATTAAATCATACTCCATTATGATTACATCAAAACGATAATTCCAGAACCTATGCTTGCTATAATGCAAACATGGATCGAATAACTCGCAAACCTTGTTTGCTATTTTTGATACGAAAAACCGATAGGATGTTATAAACATCCTCCAAAAGGTTTCCTTTTTCAGGAAAGCGATTTTCCCGTTAAAGCTACATATTTCATAAATGAAACATGCAGCATTAGCAAGCTTTATCCAAATGGATTTACCATGGCAGCAGTTAAAAGGTTGAATCGAAATCAACATAATGTTGATAACGATACATTTCCTCTAAAAGCCTAGCTTTAGAACGTTGGTATGTTTCCATCCATGTATGTCTTCCTTGAAGACTTATATAGTACCAATAGGAACAATGCCTCGTGGTACATCAACTAGTTCTAAACATGTTGATATACATGAAATCCATTTCGGACTCATGACACTTTGTCATAATAGGGAGTCGATACCTTATATCACTTTCTCATACGTAGTCAGTTGGTATACCTCAAAAGATAGACATCTTTATGAGGCGAGATCAGAAACCCATACCCAGGATGTTCTCTGACTCTCTCCGACATACGCGGTACTTGTGTATTTGAAGATTATGGTATAGTTTCATCCTTGATGAACTATATGTGTTCCATTAGGATTCGGTGCCTTGAACAGTATTACTCCGATTTTTCATCGAGTTTTACTATCCTCCTACTAACCACTGCATATCAGTATTCCTCATAGGAAAACCGCATGGTGAGCAACAATCTAATTGTTCTCTTGTGAGATGTATAGGTACAATACTTATGGTATCCCTAGGATAACCTACAATTGCACTTATCTAAGTTGGGTTTAGTTTGGTATCATCCAAACATATGCCTAGCATACCCAAATTATCAGGAATGTGAAACCCGGTTTCTTTCCCGTTCATATCTAATATGATATCTGTCAAACAGATAATTATGGAACCTTATTCTAAATAAGTTCTGCACTATTAAAGCTTATAATTTGAAGGAAATGGTAGCTCAGAGCGACTCATGATTAACCTTATCATGTCCAACAAAATTCGATTACTTGATTCGGACACACTGTCACTTTGACGTGTTCCGGGAGGAGTCCTCATTGAAAGAATACTATACTCTTTCAAGTATATGAGAAACTTATTGCTTAAGTATTTTCCATTACGGTCTTACCATGACGGTTTAATACTTTAGCCGATCTGTTTGTCTATTTCGTGTCGAAACTTTAAAAGTTTCCGATTTGTGTTCTTCAAAAGAAACAGACAACCATTACGTGATGCCACATCCGTATAGGTCACGAAATATTCATATCCACATCTAGCCTAGCTAGACATGGGCCCACTTGCTTCACTATGAACTAGGGCTAACAGATCGGTGGCATTTACACTTTTACCAAGTAAAAATAGTGTTTCAGGCACTTTGCCCAATAAACTAGATTCGTAGACTTTATTTGATTGGGATCAAATCAGTCTTAGTACCCACTCTTCAAAATGTGGATATACGATTCTCATTTTAGTTGTGTCCCAGACAACAATGGCACAATATGTTTCTTCTGATCAAATCAGTTCGAGCTATTTGTTTGTCATTATATACGTTTGAGATTTATTTATATTCAAAATATAAATTCTATTATTCACATCTAATGTGTTTATCTCAATATCATCTTTATATAATAAAACACTTTAGTGTTCTAGAATATAAAGGTCAATCCGTAACGGATTAAACACTGATATAGAGATAATGTTTCTAGTCAAACTAGTTACATTATAACAGTTTTCGAATCCTGCTCATAGCAGATTCTGAACATCAGTATATATTTATGTACCACACTAAGTATTTAAAATATAATTTTAATACTAGTAGTGAACATAATTTTTTGACAAACATATTTGAAGTCAGAGCCTTGCTCGTCTTCAATTCCTTCATGTCTGCTTTGTCCAAACGGCAGTCACGCTTCCGCGATCCCGTTTGCCACAATTTAGGCAGACATTTTGGGATATGTCTTTATCTTCCTAGAAGATTAAATGATTTTGCCTTTGCCCTTTTTGACATTCCAGAGGCCTTTGGGCAAGCCTCGGGTTTCTAGAATATCGAAGTAAGGTGCGTCTAACGCTACTTGCCTAATTGCAAACTTTGACTTTGTCTCCTTGAGAATAGTCATTAACCCTCCAAGAGTTTTTTATTGCAATTTAGTACTTCTAAAATCTGAAATAGATCTTTGAAGATCCTTCAATTTCTTTATCATACTTTAAGGATCTAATCCTTAGTTCTGATTCAGAAATTAAGGAGTCTATTGCGGTAAGAATAATGGATTAAGCACTAAAGTTATCATCACATAATCTTCCAAAGATTATGCTCTACTGTTTGCTTAACTTCGGGCTTAGGCCTAATTTATTATTTTATCAAATAAAATAACTTATTATTTTCCAGGTTCATCCTGAAAATTTATTCCCAATTTGAAAATTAAAAGTTTAATTACATTTTCCCTATGATTATGAATAAAACGTCAATCTTTCAATTTTATCTTGACTTTAATAGTCCAACTATTTAATCAATGATTAAGGTACCATTAATTATAATGATTATAGTAGTCCAACTATTTTAATCAACTATAATTAATTAAATCAAATATATTAATTATTATAATCCAATTATATAATCAAATATAAATGAATAGTTTGAATATATAGTCCAACTATTTATAAAACAACAATTTAAATATTAGTCCAACTAACATTTAATTCGTTTTGACGAGTGATATTGTTTGAGCGCGTATGGGGAGTGAGTAATTGAACGAATATTGCAAATTCAATTCTTACCTCCCATTTTTTGGCGAGCCTCTAACCCTCTGTCGAGTACTCGGGAAACCGCATTTCCTAGTGGGCTAGGATCCCGTTAAATATCACACAATCTTGACTTTGGCCAACAAATTGTATGATAATTAACTAGGTAGATCTCTAAGATCAATTGGATCCAATCCAATTCCTAAATCCAGTAGGCGGACATCCAAGTCATAAACATATATCTTATATATGCCAATACATCCAATGTATTACCTAACCCTTTTCCTCTGAATCAACTAAGCCTTGGCTTTGGCACAACAAACTTAGTGATCCCAGTCAAGCGCGACCCATTGACCATGGAAAGCTTCGTAATCAATGTCGATGGACAAGAAGTGGTCTTGACTTTGGCCAACAAACCACAACTTGGACAATACACTGACATGTAACAAAGCTTTCGTGATTCAAACAAATCTTCGACAGACAAAGGCCTTGACTTTGGCCAACAAACCAATGCCGTCTTAGATCTTGAGTGAGAATCACTCAATGGAAGGAAATACGCTTAATATTAGCGAGGTTTTTTGCAAAATGGGCAACCAATTTATTATCTTTTAAGGTCTAATCATCATACACCCTTAAGCATGCATTCTAAACATATAAATACAGCAGTAAATATATTAAAAAATTAATAATGATATGCGGATGGATATTTTACACATTGATCCTAGATCAAATCTTTCCCTTTCTCTCTCGCTAGACACATGTATTACCTCTACCCGTACACTACTACACTTCTAAAGAAACCTACATTTACATTGAGGGGAATAGGTGAGAAGAGAATACAAAGAATAAGGGGGTGATAGGCTGGACACGCAGGTCCAATTAATAAATCAAATTTATTACAAGAATTTCTAAAATTGCCCCACCCATCTAATAGCCATCCGATATACATTATTCATGCATCGCAACCATGTATTCACACAAGCATGTTATCAATCAATCTAATCCAATTAATTAATCTGATAATTAGTGATCATCCAATGTTCAAACAACGATTTGATTTTGTTCGAGTCAAACTCGTTTTGCGAATAAGTACTTAAAGTACGAATTCTTGAATTAAATTAAACTACATAATTAAATCCAATTTAATATGCATTCAATTCTAATTCGCTATTTAATTCCAAATGTAATACTACACTTTATTAATAAACCTTTTACGATTAAATTCCAAATTTAATCGTTACGGGTCTCAAAGCCCGTTTAACGTCCAACGTCAATTTAATTAAAGTCAAATGGGCTTTTAATTAATTTCTTAAGGCGTGTACTTTTGGTCAACTCGGGTCAAACCGATAACCAAAGTCCAATCCGGGAATTACCCCATAAGCCTTTAAATCAATTTTGGCCCATTAGGCCCAATTAAACTACAAAGGTCCATTAAGTTGCATTTGGGCTTTATGGATGCGTTTTTGGGCCCAATTGGATCCAATCCAATTTGCCTTAACCCAACTTTGTACAACAAAGCCTAATAAGCCCATTTACAACATTCAAGCCCAATTTCACAACATAGGCCCAATTAATTAAATTACAAAAATCCAATTTTCAAATTTAATTACCCAAGTGCATTAACACAATTAATTACCCAATTAACATTCTAAAAACATCAATTAACACAACTAATCATGCTTATTAACTACAAAACATGCCCAACATATTTGATCAAAAAATCAAACCCATTTATCATGCTTTAACTCTCGGCCAAAGGGAATTATTATGCCAAATTTCAAATCCAATCCAATTGAATCAAATTCAACATTAAATCAATATCCTCAAATGATTTCTAACACATCCAATGAATCAAAAAACCAAA
>SKCR01000074.1:0-118388 GCA_019454045.1 Zanthoxylum bungeanum
GGGAAAAATTGATCCAATCCAATTTTCATCAAATTGATCATGCATAACACTATGTTATCATCATTCAAGCATATATCAACAATCAATTTCATCAAAACATGCTCAAATCATTTTTACCCAATTTTACCCTAATTCTAATTTCATGCTCAAAATGGCTCTAGATACCATTGTTGGGTTTCTAGGTTAGTCCCAAGATCATTCTGTTGGACAGTTATGACCCATAGCATCACTATTTGTACAGATAAAGGTGTTGTTGTACAAATTAACTATGTGACAAAGGAAATTGCTCTTTTATCATTTGTAATTAGATAACGAAGATGTATAAATGATAGAAGGTCCATATGATTAGTTCCGGATTGATAAGATATGAGACAGTATCAATCCATGAAGGTTTAATCATTAAATATCCATAGTCGTAGTATTATCGAGATTGAACATCGATAATGCGGAATAGACTAGTATTACACTTGTGAGCGTTGTGGGAGCATAACATCATAGTTCTCGTATATTTGGGTATAGGATACTCATGCAAGTGTAATAGAAGGTTGTGTTTACCGATGGTACGGAAACAACTTCGCTCTGGATAGCCCCATCGGAATTCCATTGGTAGTATGGCTATGTGTCTATGGAAGTCCGAATCAGGGTAGGTGTATTTGGTCTTAACCTGAGACTTGCACCGCTAATACTTGCGACAATCAATATACTTTAGTTTTGGTCGTCCAGGCCTTTAACAGGTTCTGTGTATGCCTCTTCTGGGTATATTGAGAATCGTAGTGTATTGGGTGTGATGTCGAGATGGAAGTATCACTCCAGTCATAGTGGAGATGATGATCACGTAGGATACGGAACTGGTTCTCTTATATGCTGCAGCTATCGGGATATTATGACTAGGTCATGTTTATCCGATTATAGAGACTTGTTACCAGAGATCTGATATGTGCTTCGTACGGGGCAGACACGATTCTAGCCACAGGCCTTGCACGTGACATCCGATGTTGTATCAAAATACGCAATACTACGTATACTACGCCTGATATAGATCACATATTCCATTAAGAATATTTCTGGAGAATTGGGTAGGCACGGTGCTTTGCTAGAAGCCAACCATGTCTTGTAAATCGGTAAAAACGTAGTACTAGGTACGTACGTGTTCGGATAGTCCGACGACCAGATTTACTGCCAACATATCTGGGGATCTCATGGGTCGCTTCCCAAAGATTCACCAATGACGTATGACTCGCACTTTATTAATCTAGGATTAATTAATTGAGAGAGAAAATTAATCTGGGATTAATTTCGGAGATATTTTATATGGGATAAAATATTTATTAAAGAGAGAAAATGAATAATTTGGAATTAATCGATAAAATAATATATTCGATATATTATTCGAAATTGGATTTCGACGTGGAATTAAAATTAGATTTTAATTCGGGCGAACGAGTTAATTTGGAATTAATTCGTTAGCTACGTGAATAGTGATTTTGCTAGGCATAATTATTTAATTACGTCGCAACGGAAAATTTGTTATTTGGAATTAGCGAACCCGAGCCCGGGAGTGTTTGCGGGTGCACTCGCATTTCGAATTTAAGTGCAGCCCATAAGTCACATCAAGCGTCAAATCATTAGTCACTTTGATTAATGTGATGTCAAGTCACTTTGAGTGATTGACAACATGTCACTGTTGATTGATGGTGGTAGTTGAAAGGCATTAATTCTTTTTTTTCCTTTTACTTTTGGTAAATGGAATTTTGAATTTCAATTTTGTGTATTAGATACACAAATCTCCAACAACCAAAATAACTCAACACATCTCTCTTTCTTTCATCTCTTGCTCACGGCTTAGGGCAATTTTTTCTTCAAAAATTCTGCAAATGCTGAGACATGAAGAAGAAGCAAAGGGAATTTTGCGGCAAAATTTCTGAGGTGCTAGCACGCTTTAAGGGTCTTGCGAAGGTGATAGGGAAACCAACTTGAGAGCATGGAATCACCATTCGAAAGCTTGGAGCTTAGACCGAAAATGGAGCACAAAAGGAGCCTAAAGCCGAGAACCTTGTGTTAGTGTTCCTAGAACATGCCAATGATCTAATAAGCATGAAAACATGTTCATAAATTCAAAATAAGTTGCGGAATTACTTACATTGAATGGATTTGAGCTTTTAAAATTTTTGAGAAGAAGATCTCCAAGATGGTTCCTTTGTTGATTCCAAGCTTTGAGTTGTGAGAAGTGATCTCCAAGATCCAACCTTCAATGTTGATTCCAAGCTTTGAGTTGTTTCCCTATCACCTTTGTTGATTCCTTGAAGTGCTAGCTAACTTGATTTTGCCACAAAATCAAAGAGAGGGAAGGAGAGGTTCACGCCCATTTTGCTTGGTATTAGGGTTTTCATTTGTTTCAAGTGTTGTATTCCACAAGTCAAGAGAGAGAGGGCTAGGGTTTTATTAAAGGGTATTTACCCTTTTCACCAAAACCATGTAGTTGGAGTCTTGGTTTCACCTAAACCAAGTAGTTGGAAAGTAAGTGGTTTTGGCATAAATGCCAACCACTTTCCAACCACCACTTCACATGTGTGAAGTGGGCCCCACCATTTTGAATTCAAAATTCAAAATGTCTCTACGAACATTTTCCGCGGCTCGGATCTATTTAATCCGATTAAATGAACTTTCTTCGTTAAATAATTAAATTTAATTTAATTAAATAACGATGCCTCGCAAATATATTACGAACGTCGTTTACGAATTAATTTTAAATTAATTCGTTCGCTCGTATTAAAGTCCGACTTTAATTTCGTAATGAAATCCATTCATATTAATTATCCGATATATTAATTTTAACCCATACAAATAAATAAAATAGAAAAATCAAATTTAACTATTAAATTTATTTTATCGATTAATTCCAAATTAGTCGCGTTCTCTCTCTTCCGACACATTTAATTCCAGATTAAATAATACCTTAATTAATCCCAGATTAATTTTCTCTCTCTTAATTAATCCCAGATTAATTCTCTCTCTTAATTAATCCCATATTAAATCTAATTAAATCAACTATCACGGTGAATCTTTGGGAAGCGACCCAAGAGATCCCTGGATATGTTGGCAGTAAATACGGTCATCAGATTATCCGAATACGTGTGTACCTCGTACTACGTGCTTACCGATTTACAACTTCTAGCAAAGCACCGTGCCTACCCAATTCTCCAGAAATATTCTTACTGGAATATATAATCTATGTCAGGCTTAGTATACGTAGTATTGCGTATTGCGATCCAGTATCGAATGTCACGTGCTAGGCCTGGGGCTGGAATTTTGTCTGCCCCGTACGAAGCACATGTTGGATGTCTGGTAACTAGTCTCTATAATCGGATGAACATGACCTAGTCATATCATCCCGATGACTGTAATACTCAAGAGCACTAGTTCCGTATCCTACGTGACATCATCTCCACTATGACTGGAATGATACTTCCGTCTTGACATCACACCCAATACACTACGATTCTCAATATACTCATCAGAGGCGTACAGAGAACCGGTTAAAGCCCTGGACGACCAAAACCAAAGCATATTGATTATCGCAAGTATTAGCGGTGCAAGTCTCAGGTTAAGACCAAATACACCTACCCTGATTTCGGACTTCCATAGACACATAGTCATACTACCAATGGAATTCCGAGGGTCTATCCAGAGCGAAGCTGTTTTCCGTACCATCGGTAAAACACAACCTCCTATTACATGAGTATCCAATACCCATATATATGAGAACTATACTATTGTGCCCTCATAACTCGCACAAGTGTAATACTAGTCTATTCCGCATTATCGATGTCCAGTCTCGATAATACTACGACTAGGGATATTTAATGATTAATCCTTCGAGGACTGATACTGTCTCATATCATCTCAATCCAGGAACTAATCATAAGGACCTCCTATCATTTATACATCTAGGTGATCCAATCACAAATGATAAGAGTGTAATCTCCTTGTCACATAGTTAATTTGTACAACAACACCATGATCTATACAAATAGTGATGCTATGGGTCATAATTGTCAAACAATCTCCCACTTGGCCTATAGCCAGTCACTCGAGTGTCATACACCCGAACTATGTACGGTTCGCTCAACTATTGAGTAAAGGCTTTCGTTAGCGGATTTGCATGATTATCGTCTGATGCGATTTATATGATCATCACACTGCTACGATGTATGATCCGAACGAATCAGATGAATAGTAGAAGTATATATCTGGATCGTTGATGAGACCATTAATTCTTTAGCTTGTGCTGACACCTAGCTCAACTGCTTCAGAACTATATCTAATCTTATTAGATTTATCATCGACCCAAATGGCTTTTATTGCTGCCTCAGCCGCATCAATAACCCGCATTTGTTGTTTATTCGGTAACAGTATCTTGCTTGGAAGATTTCCAGCTCATTGTTCCGTTATTCAAACTGTATAGTACTGTTGTTTTATCGGTTAGGAAATTTGCAGCAGTGATCCCAGCCACTTCAAGTTCTCCTTCTCCATAGTTTAAGACATCATCCTTAGTTCTCTAAGATACTAACAGATGTTCTTAATATCAATCTAGTGACTATCACTTGGATTTTCTGTTTGTGACTCCATATGCTCAAAGCGTATGAGACACCATGTCACATACATTTATTTTAATGTACGAGTTCTCGGAGAGTGGAAACAACTTAAAATCTATCCCAGTAGATCTTTATTCCTAGAATAAAGGTTGTTTCTCCCAAGAATTCTACGGATAATTTTCATGAAAGAAAAGCTTTCACCGATTGTAATATGAGAATATCATTTCCAAGAAATGACATATCATCATTATTTAGGACAGTCACTTTCAGTGCGCTCCCACTAACCTCCTTATATACACAAGAATCATTTCTCGTTTTGAATTAAATCATAAACCATTATGATTACATCAAAACGACAATTCCAAGAACCTAATGCTTGCTTCAATCCATACATGGATCGAATAATCTACAAACCTTGTTTACTAGTTTTGGTACGACAAAAACCGTCAGGATGTTATAAACATCCTCCAAAAGGTTTCCTTTTCAGGAAAGCAATTTTTCGTTCAGCTGCCATATTTCATAAATGAAACATGCAGCATCAGCAAGCATTATCCAAATGGATTTATCCATGGCAACAGGTAAAAGGTTTCGTTGTAATCGACACAATGTTGATAATGATACCTTTTCGCTACAAGCCTAGCTTAGTACGTTGGTATTTTGCCATCCATGTATGTCTTCCTTGAAGACTTATATAGTACCAATAGGCACAATGCCTTCTAGTACATCAACTAGTCTCTAAACATAGTTGGTATACATGTAATCCATTTCGGACTTCATGGAACTTTGCCATAATGGGGAGTCGATACCTTGTATCACTTCCTCATATGTAGTCAGTTCGTCTTCCTCAATAAGATTGACATCTTTATGAGGTGAGATCAAAAACCCATACCCAGGTTGTTTTCTGACTCTCTCCGATCTACGCGGTTCTTGTGTATTAGAAGATTACTGGTACAGTTTCATCCTTGATGAACTGTTTGTGTTCCATTAAGGACTTGTTACTTTGAATAGTATTACTCCGATTTTCATCGAGTTTTACTATCCTCCCACTTACCACTGCATATCGGTATTCCTCTTAGGAAAACCGCATGGCGAGCAACAATTAAAATTTTTCTCTTGTGAGATGTATAAGTACTATACTTTGGTTTGCCTAGGATAACCTACAATTGTCACTTGTCCAATTTGGGTTCTTGTTTGGTATCATCCAAACATATGCCCAGCATCCCAAATCTTCAGGAGTGAAAAACCCAGTTTCTTTCCTGTTCATATCTAATATGAAATCTGTCAAATAGATTTTCATGGAACCTTATTCATAATAAGTATTGCACTGTTAAATGCTTATCCCTTTAAAGGAAAATGGTAGCTCAGAGCGACTCATTATTAACCTTATCATGTCCAACAAAATTTGGTTTCTCCGTTCAGACACACCGTCAAACTGACGTGTTTTGGGAGGAGTCCTCATTGAAAGAATACTATACTCTTTCAAGTATATGAGAAACTTACTGCTTAAGTATTTTCATCATGGTCAAACAGTGATGGTTTTAATACTTTAGCCGATCCGTTTGTATATTTCGTGTTGAAACTCTAAAAGTTTCCGATTCGTGTTTCGTAAGAAACACATAACCATAACGCGATGCCACATCCGTAAAGGTCACGAAACATTCATTTCCACATTTAGCCTAGCTAGACATGGGCCCATATACGTCACTATGAACGAGGGCTAACAGATCGATGGTTCTTGCACTTTTACCAAGTAAAAGGTATTTTAGGTACTTTACCTAATAAACTAGATTCGTAGACTTTATTTGAGTGGAATCATATGTGTCCTAGTACCCACTCTTCAAAAGTATGGATATACGATTCTTGTTTAATGTGTCCCAGACTGTACTGCCATAACTAAGTTTCTTCTGATCAAATCAGTTTGAGCTATTAGTTTGTCATGTCATATGTTTGAGATTTATTCATATTCAAAATATAAACACTGTCATTCACATCTAATGTGTTTATCTCAATATCATATTTATATAATAAAACACTTTAGTGTTCTAGAATATAAAGGTACACTCTCAACGAGTTATACTCGATATAGAGATAATATTTCTAGTCAAACTAGTTACATTATAACAGTTTCCTAATTTAAGTACATACCCGAAAGATAGTTCCTTAACTTAGGTATCTACGGTAAAACAACGACTTTCGTCCCGTTTTCGATTCGCAGATTAATCTCAATTGAAGTCAGTATCCTGCTCATAGCAAATTCTGCACATCATTGCATATTTATGTATCACACTTAGTATTTAAAATCCAATTTTAATACTAGTAGTGAACATATTTATGACAAACATATTTGAAGTCAGAGCCTTGTTTGTCTTCAATTCCTTCATGTCTGCTTTGTCCATACGGAAGTCACGCTTCAGTGATTCCATTTGCAACAGTTTAAGCAGACATCTTGGGATATGTCATTTGTCTTCCTAAAAGACAGTAATGATTTTGCCTTTGCCCTTTTCTATATCCCAGAAGCCTTTGGCCAAGCCTTGGGTTTCTAGAATATTGAAGTAAGATGCGCCTTGCGCTTCTTGCCCTATTGCAAACTTTGGCTTTGGCTCATTCAGTATAGCCATTAACTCTCCAAGAGTTTACTATTGCAATTAATGCTTCTAAGATCTAAGTATAGACTTATGAAGATCCTTCAATTTCTTCATCATACTTTAAGGATCTAATCCTTAGTTCTGATTAGGAAATTAAGCGGTCCTTTTGATAAGTATAATAGATTAAACACTAAAGTTATCATCACATGAATCTTCCAAAGATCATGCTCTACTATTTGCTTAACTCTGGGCTTAGGCCTAAGTTGTTATTTTATCAAATAAAGTAACTTCTTAGTTTTCAGGACTATCCTGAAATTTATTCCCAATTTGAAAATTAAAGTCGTTTAAACACATTTTCACCCAGGTTTATGTTTTAAACACTAGTCTTTCAGTTATCTTGATTCCAATAGTCTAACTATCCAATCAACGATTTCGGGTACAATCTAATGTAATGATTACTATAGTCTAACTATATAACTAATTATAATTTTATTGGTTAAAATCAAATATATATATATATATTGATTACTATAATCCAATTATATAATCAACTATAAATGATCGGTAAAATTCAAATATATTGATTACTATAATCCAATTATATAATCAATTATAAATGAAGGGTAAAATTGAAATATATTGATTACTATAATCCAATTATATAATCAACTATAAATGAAGTAGTTTGAATACAGTCTAACTGTTAAATTAAAACAACTATTAAATATTAGTCCAACTAACATTTAATTTATTTGACGAATGATATTTGATTGAGCGCGTATGGCAAGTATCTAAACGAATATTGCAAATTTAATTCTTGCCTCCCACTATTTTTCGGCGAGCCTCTAACCCTCTGTGGAGTACTCTGGAAACCTAGTTTCCTAGTGGGCTAAGATCCCGTTAAATAACACACAACCTTGACTTTGGCCAACAAGCTGTATGATATTTAACTAGGTAGATTTCTAAGATCAATTGGATCCCATCCAATTCCTAGATCCAGTGGTGGACATCCAAGTCCGAAACATATATCTTATATATGCCAATATATCCAATATATTGCCTAACCATTTTTCTCTGAATCAACTAAGCCTTAGCTTTGGCACAACAAACTTAATGATCCCAGTTAAACGGAACCCATTGACATGGAAAGCTTCGTAATCAATGTCGATGGACAAGAAATGATCTTGACTTTGGCCAACAAATCACGACTTGGACAAGACACCGATATGGAACAAAACTCTCATTATTCAAACACATCCGCAATTGACAAAGGTCTTGACTTTGGCCAACAAACCAATGCCAACTTTGGATCCTGAGTAAGAGTCGCTCAACGAAAGGAAAAACGCTTAATATGTTTTGAGGGTTTTTCGCGTGCAAATTGGTAACCAATTTATTATCTTTGTTAAGGTTTCATCATAATACACCCTTAAACATGCATTCTAAATACATAATAAAGCGCGTATAAATAAATAAATTAATAATGATATACGGATGGATATGTCACAAATTGTTCCTAGAACAAATCACTCCCTTTCCTCTCCCCGGCTAGAACTATTCTAACTTCTACCCAATTACATAATACAATAAAGAAACCTCATTTACATTGAGGGGAATAGGTGAGAAGAGAAATACAATGAGAAATGAGATAAAAGGCTGGACACGCATGTCCAATTTAAATAAATTCTAAATTTATTATAATTTCCAAAATTACCCTCGCCCTTCTAATATCCATCCGATATACATTATTCATACAACACATTCATGTATTCATACAAAGCATGTTATTCAATCAATCTAATCTAATTAATTAATCTTTGATTAATGACCATCCAATGTTCAAACAACGATTTGATTTGCGCGAGTCCAACTCGTTTAAGAATAAATACTCAAAGTAAGTATTCTTGAATTATATTGAACTACAACTTTAAATCCGATTTATTTGTATTCAATACTAATTCCAATTTAATTCCAAATTAAATATTTACACTTATTTATTTGCTTAAAGACTTGGATTCCAAATCCAATCTTAATGGGTCTCAAAGGCCCAATAACATCCAATGTCATTTTAATTAAAGTCTAATGGGCTTTTAATTAATTCTTACGGCATGGGCTTTGGCCATAATGGGTCAAACCAAAAATGCCAAGGCCCAATAGGAATCACCATATTGCCTACAAATTAATTTAGGCCCATTAGGCCCAATTAAATTCTTTAAAGGGCCAAGTGATGTATTTGGACTTTATGGAATTGGTTTTGGGCCCAATTGGATCCAATCCAAAATTCCAAAATAAAACTTAGTCAAACAAAGCCCATTAAGCCCAAATACACACTTTTAGCCCAATTCATAATTAAAGGCTTATTAACATAATTATAATATTCCAAATATCACAATTATTTTAATTAAAGTGTATTAGCCATGATTAATTAATTAAACTCAATATTTCCAAAATACCATTTAACTTAATTAATCATGCTTAATCCATCAATTTATGCTCAACACAAATTGAAGCCAAAATTCATCATTTCATGCTCAACACAAAATTGAATCCAAAACTCATCATTTCATGCTCAACATGCTCTTTGATTTTAACATAAACATTATTGAATTTGATTATAATCCAATCAAACCAACAATCAACATTTAAACATGCATGTAAACACATTATTTCATGTTACAAAAAACAAAAAACTGCCCAGTTCACTGTAGTGAAATTCGGCCAAGCAAAGGGAAATTTAAAATTTTGATCCAATCAATTATTTCAAATCTAATCATGAATAACTCTAAGTTATCATATTCTAAGCATGCTCAAAGCATCAATTTGAAGAAATCATGCTCAAAACACAAAAGCCCTAAATTTTAGTCTCATGAACCCTAAAATTTTCATGCTTAAAATTGGCTCTTGATACCATTGTTAGTGTTCCTAGAACATGCCAAGGATCTAATAAGCATGAAAACATGTTCATAAATTCAAATGAAGTTGCGGAATTACTTAAATTGAATGGATTTGAGCTTTTAAAATTTTTGAGAAGAAGATCTCCAAGATGCTTCCTTTGTTGATTCCAAGCTTTGAGTTGTGAGAAGTGATCTCCAAGATCCAACCTTCAATGTTGATTCCAAGCTTTGAGTTGTTTCCCTATCACCTTTGTTGATTCCTTGAAGTGCTAGCTAACTTGATTTTGCCAAAAATCAAAGAGAGGGAAGGAGAGGTTCACATCCATTATGCTTAGTATTAGGGTTTTCATTTGTTTCAAGTGTTGTATTCCACAAGTCAAGAGAGAGAGAGGGCTAGGGTTTTATTAAAGGGTATTTACCCTTTTCACGAAAACCATGTAGTTGGAGTCTTGGTTTCACCTAAACCAAGTAGTTGGAAAGTAAATGGTTTTGGCATAAATGCCAACCACTTTCCAACCACCACTTCACATGTGTGAAGTGGGCCCCACCATTTTGAATTCAAAATTCAAAATGTCTCTACGAAAATTTTCCGCGGCTCGGATCCATTTAATCCGATTAAAAGAACTTTCATCGTTAAATAAATAAATCTAATTTAATTAAATAACGATGCCTCGCAAATATATTACGAACGTCGTTTACGAATTAATTCTAAATTAATTCGTTCGCTCGTATTAAAGTCTGACTTTAATTTCGTAATTAAATCCAATTCATATTAATATATCTGATATATTAATTTTAGCCCATACGAATAAATAAAATAGAAAAATCAAATTTAACTATTAAATTTATTTTATCGATTAATTCCAAATTAATCGCGTTCTCTCTCTTCCGAACACATTTAATCTCAGATTAAATAATACCTCAATTAATCCCAGATTAATTTTCTCTCTCTTAATTAATCCCAGATTAATTCTCTCTCTTAATTAATCCCAGATTAATTCTAATTAAATCAACTGTCATCGGTGAATCTTTGGGAAGCGACCCAAGAGATCCCTGGATATGTTGGCAGTAAATACGGTCATCGGATTATCCAAATACGTGCGTACCTCGTACCACATGCTTACCGATTTACAAGACATGGTTGGCTTCTAGCAAAGCACCGTGCCTACCCAATTCTCCAGAAATATTCTTACTGGAATATATAATCTATGTCAGGCGTAGTATACGTAGTATTGCGTATTGCGATCCAATATCGAATGTCACGTGCTAGGCCTGGGACTGGAATTGTGTCTGCCTTTTACGAAGCACATGTCGGATGTCTGGTAACTAGTCTCTATAATCGGATGAACATGACCTAGTCATATCATCCCGATGACTGCAGTACTCAAGAGCACTAGTTCCGTATCCTACGTGACATCATCTCCACTATGACTGGAATGATACTTCCATCTTGACATCACACCCAATACACTACGATTCTCAATATACCCAGCAGAGGCGTACACAGAACCGGTTAAAGCCCTGGACGACAAAAAACAAAGCATATTGATTATCGCAAGTATTAGCGGTGCAAGTCTCAGGTTAAGACCAAATACACCTACCCTGATTTCGGACTTCCATAGACACATAGTCATACTACCAATGGAATTCCGAGGGGTCTATCCAGAGCAAAGCTGTTTTCCGTACCATCGGTAAAACACAACCTCCTATTACACTTGCATGAGTATCTAATACCCATATATATGAGAACTATGCTATTGTGTCCTCACAACTCGCACAAGTGTAATACTAGTCTATTCCGCATTATCGATGTCCAGTCTCGATAATACTACGACTAGGGATATTTAATGATTAATCCTTTGAGGACTGATACTGTCTCATATCATCTCAATCCAGGAACTAATCATAAGGACCTCATATCATTTATACATCTAGGTGATCCAATCACAAATGATAAGAGTGCAATCTCCTTATCACATAGTTAATTTGTACAACAACACCATGATCTGTACAAATAGTGACGCTATGGGTCATAATTGTCCAACACCTTGGAGGATAAAAGCTTGAAGATTTTGATGTTCCTCGCGTCGCAAAAGCCGATCGTTGTAAGTATGATTCCATCATGCTTTTACGAGTATTCACATATATGTTTCATTGCTTGAAATCGATCCCGGGACCTTAGAGAAACCCAACAATGGTATATTGAGCCATTTTGAGCATGAAACTTTATTAGGGTAAAATTTGGGTAAATTAAATTTGAGCCTGCTTGTAAATGAATGACTTGGAGTTATTTGTGACCAATTTTATGAAAATTGGATTGGATCATTTTTCCCCAAAATGTGAGGCTTGGCCGAGATATATATATGCCCTAAAGTCATGGTATTTTTTGTTTTTTGATCATTGGATGAGTTGGAAAACTTTGGGAAATGTTGATTGTGGATTTAATTGGATTGAATTCGAAATCGGACATAAATTATCCTAAAATGCCGATTCTATAAAGCATGAAAACGATTTGATTTTTTTATTCAATTGTGTTGGACATTAGTTGATGATAATGAACATAATTAATTGTACAAATTGGTGTTTTGGAAATGTTAATTTGGGTAATTAATTATGGCATACACTTTAGTTAATTTAATAATGAAATTTGGAATTTTGAAATTAATTTAATTGGGCTTATTTTGGAATTGGGCCTTAAAAGTTGTAATTGGGCTTAATGGGCTTGGTTGGGCCAATTTTGGTTCAGGCTAATTGGTTGGATCCAATTGGGCCCAAAACCATATCCATAAAGTCCAATTATGGACTTTTAATAATAATTGGGCATAATGGGCCTAAATTTGTTTCTTGGCAAATAAGGGTGATTCCTTAAATGGGCTTTGGTATTTGGGTTTGACCCATATTGACCAAAATTCCATGCCTTAAGAAATTAATTAAAAGCCCATTAGACTTTAAATTAAATTGACATTGGATGTTAATCAGGCTTTGAGACCCGTAACGATTAGATTTAGAATCTAAGTCGTAAAGGTACATTAAAAGTGTAAATATTTAATTTGGAATTAAATAAATGAATTAGTATTAAATACATATTAAATTGGATTTAATGTTATAGTTTAATATAATTCAAGAATTCGTACTTTGAGTACTTATTCGCAAAATCGAATCGTTGTTTGAACATTGGATGGTCATTAATATTCAGAATAATTAATTGGATTAGATTGATTGATAACATGCTTGTGTGAATACATGGATGTGATGTATGAATAATGTATATCGGATGGATATTAGATGGGTGAGGGCAATTTTGGAAATTGTTGTAATAAATTTAGAATTTATTAATTCGACCTACGTGTCCAGCCTATTACCTCCTTACTCTATGTATTTCTCTTCTCACCTATTCCCCTCAATGTAAATGAGGTTTCTTTAGAAGTGTTATGTAATCGGGTAGAAGTAATACTTGTGCTAGCGGGAGAGAGGAAATGGAGAGATTTGTTCTAGGAACAATGTTTAAATATCCATCCGCATATCATTATTATAATTATTTATTTACGCGCCTTATTATGTGTTTAGAATGCATGTTTAAGGGTGTATGATGATGAGACCTTAACAAAGATAATTAATTGGTTGCCAATTACGCGAAAAACCCTCAAAACATATTAAGCGTTTTTCCTTCCATTGAGTGATTCTTACTCAAGATCCAAGACTGGCATTGGTTTGTTGGCTAAAGTCAAGACCTTTGTCCGTCGCGGATGTGTTTGAATCATGAAAGCTTTGTTCCATATCGGTGTCTTGTCCAAGTTGTGATTTGTTGGCCAAAGTCAAGATCACTTCTTGTCCATCGACATTGATTACAAAGCTTTCCAAGGTCAATGGGTTCCGCTTAACTAGGATCACTAACTTTGTTGTGCAAAAGCCAAGGCTTAGTTGATTCAGAGGAAAAAAGGTTAGGAAATATATTGGATATATTGGCATATATAAGATATATGTTTCGGACTTGGATGTCCACTTACTGGATCTAGGAATTGGATGGGATCCAATTGATCTTAGAGATATACCTAGTTAATTATCATACAATTCGTTCGCCAAATTAAAGATTGTGTGTTATTTAACGGGATCCTAGCCCACTAGGAAACAAGGTTTCCCGAGTACTCAACAGAGGGTTAGAGGCTCGCCGAAAAATAGTGGGAGGCAAGTATTGAATTTGCAATATTCGTTTAGTTACTTGCCATACGCGCTCATTTCAACTTTTCGTCAATACATAATTATTTATTAGTTGGACTGATATTTAATAGTTGTTTTAATAAAATAGTTGGACTATATTCAAACTATTTCAATTAATAGTTGATTTTATAATTGGATTATAGTAATCAATATAATTGAATTTAACCAATTAAAGTATAATTGATTATATAGTTAGAATATAATAATCATTATAATAAATAGTACCTGAAATCGTTGATTAAATAATTGGACTATTAGAATCAAGATAATTGAAAGATTAGTGTTTAAAACATAATCCTGGGTAAAAATGTATTTAAACGAATTTAATTTTCAAATTGGGAATAATGAATCAGGATAGTCTTGAAAACTAAGAAGTTACTTTATTTGATAAAATAACATCTTAGGCCTAAGCCCGGAGTTAAGCAAATAGTAGAGCATGATCTTTGGAAGCTTCATGTGATGATAACTTTAGTGCTTAATCCATTATGCTTGCCGCCAAGACTCCTTAATTTTTTATTCAGAACTAAGGATTAAATCCTTATAGTATGATAATGAAATTGAAGGATCTTCATAGATCTATCCTTAGATCTTAGAAGTACTAAATTGCAATAGAAAACTCTTGGGGAGTTATTGGCTATACTCAAGGAGACAAAGCCAAAATTTGCAATAAGGCAAGAAGCGCAAGACGCATCTTACTTCGACATTCCGGAAGGCCAAGGCTTGGCCAAAGGCTTCTGGAGTGTGGAAAATGGGCAAAGGCAAAGTCATTATATTCTTCTGGGAAGACAAATGACATATCCCAAGATGTCTGCCTAAACTGTGGCAAACAGGGTCACGGAAGCGCGACTGCCGTATGGACAAGACAGACATGAAGGAATTGAAGACGGTGCAAGGCTCCGGCTTCAAATATGTTTTTCATAAACATGTTCGCTACTAGTATTAAAATTGGATTTTAGATACTGGAAGTGGTACATAAATATGCATTGATGTGCAGAATCTGCTGGTAAGAAGGATACTGACTTCAGATGAGATTGATCTGCGAATCGGAAACGGGACGAAAGTCGCTGTTTTAACCGTAGATACCTAAGTTTAGGAACTACCATTCGGGTGTGTACTTAAATTAGGAAACTATTAAAATGTAACTAGTTTGACTAGAAACATTATCTCTATATCAGGGTTTAACCCGTTGCGGGTATACCTTTATATTCTAGAACACAAAAGTATTTTATTATATAAAGATGATATTGAGATAAACACATTAGATGTGAATAACAATATTTATATTTTGAATATAAATAAATCTCAAACGTATGACATGACAAACAAATAGCTCAAACTGAATTAATTAGTTGAGACTTATATGTGGCATTGTTGTCTGGGACACAATTAACAAGACTCGTATATCCACACTTTTGAAGAGTGGATACTAGGACAGATTTGATTCCATTCAAATAATGTCTACGAATCTAGTTTATTGGGTAAAGTGCCTAAAATACCTTTTTACTTGGTAAAACTATAAGTGCCACTGATCTGTTAGCCCTCGTTCATAGTGACGTAAGTGGGCCCATGTCTAGCTAGGCTAGAGGTGGATATGAATATTTCATGACCTTTACGGATGTGGCATCGCGTTATGGTTATGTGTTTCTTTTGAAACACAAATCGGAAACTTTTGATTAATTCAAAGAGTTTCGACACGAAGTAGACAAACAGATCGGCTATAGTATTGAAACCGTCACGGTTAGACCATGATGAAAATACTTAAGCAATAAGTTTCTCAAATACTTGAAAGAGTATAGTATTCTTTCAATGAAGACTCATTCTGGAACACGTCAATTGACGGTGTGTCCGAACGAAGAAACTAAATTTTGTTGGACATGATAAGGTTAATCATGAGTCGCTCTGAGCTACCATTTCCTTCAATGGATACGCATAAGCAGTGCAAAACTTATTTAGAATAAGGTTCCATAAAAATCTGTTTGACAGACTTCATATTAGATATGAACAGGAAAGAAATCGGGTTTTCTGATTCCTGAAAATTTGGGTATGCTAGGCATATGTTTGGATGATACCAAACTAAAACCCAAATCGGATAAGTGCCTAAGTTGTGGTTATCCTAGGGAAACCTAAGTATAATACTTATACAACTCACCAGAGAACAATGTAATTGTTGCTCGCCATGCATTTTTCCTAAGAGGAATACCTATATGCAGTGGTAAGTGGGAGGAAAGTAAAACTCGATGAAAATTGGAGTAATACTGTTACAGGCACCGATTCCTTAATGGAACACAAATAGTTCATCAAGGATGAAACTATTCCAATAATCTTCGAATACACAAGAACAGCGCTAGTCGGAGAGAGTCAGAAAACAACCTGGGGTATGGGTTTCTAATCTCACCTTATAAAGATGTCAATCTTATTGAGGTATACGAACTGACTATGTATGAAGAAGTGATACAAGGTATCGACTCCCTTTTATGGCAAAGTTCCATGAAGTCCGAAATGGATTCCATGTATAATAACCAAGTTTGGATTGATAAGATATGAGACAGTATCAATCCATGAAGGTTAATCATTAAATATCCCTAGTCGTAGTATTATCGAGATTGGACATCGATAAAGCGGAATAGACTAGTATTACACTTGTGCTCGTTGTGGGAGCATAACAGCAAAGTTATGGTATATTTGGGTATAGGATACTCATGCAAGTGTAATAGAATGTTGTGTTTACCGATGGTACGGAAACAGTTTCGCTCTGGATAGACCCCTCAGAATTCCATTGGTAGTATGACTATGTGTCTATGGAAGTCCGAATCAGGGTAGGTGTATTTGGTCTTAACCAGAGACTTGCACCGCTAATACTTGCGACAATCAAAATACTTTATTTTTGGTCGTCCAGGGCTTTAACAGGTTCTATGTACGCCTCTTCTGGGTATATTGAGAATCGTAGTGTATTGGGTGTGATGTCGAGATGGAAGTATCACTCCAGTCATAGTGGAGATGATGATCACGTAGGATACAAAACTGGTTCTCTTATATGCTGCAGCTATCGGGATATTATGACTAGGTCATGTTTATCTGATTATAGAGACTAGTTACCAGAGATCCGATATGTGCTTCGTACGGGGCAGACACGATTCAAGCCCCATGCCTTGCACGTGACATCCGATGCTGGATCGAAATACGCAATACTACGTATACTACGCCTGATATAGGTCACATATTCTAGTAAGAATATTGCTGGAGAATTGGGTATGCTCGGTTCTTTGCTAGAAGCCAACCATGTCTAGTAAATCGGTAAAAATGTAGTACTAGGTACATACATGTTCGGATAGTCTGAAGACCGAATTTATTGCCAACATATCCGGGGATCTCATGGGTCGCTTCCCGAAGATTCACCAATGACATATGACTCGCACTTTATTAATATGGGATTAATTAATTGAGAGATAAAATTAATCTGGGATTAATTTCAGAGATATTTTATTTGGGATAAAATATTTATTAAAGAGAGAAAACGATTAATTTGGAATTAATCGATAAAATAATATATTCGATATATTATACGAAATTATATTTCGACACGGAATTAAAATTAGATTTTAATTCGGGCGAACGAGTTAATTTAGAATTAATTCGTTAGCGACGTGAATAGTGATTTTGCTAGGCATAATTATTTAATTACGTCGCAACGAAAAATTCATTAATTTGGAATTAGCGAACCCGAGCCCGGGAGTGTTTGTGGACGCACTCGCATTTCGAATTTAAGTGCGGCCCACAAGTCACATCAAGCGTCAAATAATTAGTCACTTTGATTGATGTGATGTCAAGTCACTTTGAGTGATTGACAACATGTCACTATTGACTGATGGTGGTAGTTGGAAGGCATTAATTGTTTTTTGCCTTTGACTTTTGGTAAATGGAATTTTGAATTTTGTGTATTAGATACACAAATCTCCAACAACCAAAATAACTCAACACATTCTCTATTTCTTTCCTCTCTTGCTCACGGCCTAGGGCCATTTCTTCTTCAAAAATTCTACAAATGCTGAGACATTAAGAAGAAGCAAAGGGAATTTTGCGGCAAAATTTCCGAGGTGCTAGCACGCTTTATGGGTCTTGTGAAGATTTTGATGTTCCTCGCGTCGCAAAAGCCGATCGTTGTAAGTATGATTCTGTCATGCTTTACGAGTATTCACATATATGTTTCATTGCTTGAAATCGATCCCGGGACCTTAGAGAAACCCAACACATTCAAGCATAGAAATCATGTGTGAATATAATAAGAAGTATGGCGGAATCATACTTACAAAGATCGGGTTTTGCGATGCGAGGAACAACAAAAATCTTCAAGCTTTTCCTCCATGAAGCTCACGGTTTTGGCCTCCATTTTCGTGCTCCATTTTGAATCTTCAAGCTCCAAGCTTTGGGTAAGGATTCCATGCCCATGGGTGGGTTTCCCTATCACCTTTGTAAGACTCCAAATATTTGCTAGCACCTTGGAAAATTTGCCACAAATCTTCCTAAGCTTCTTCTTCAACTCTCGGCATTGAAGGATTTTAGAGAGAAGAAAAATGGCCCAAGGCCGAATTTTGGGAGAAGGAGGGAGAGAGAGAGGTGTTGTGTTGAGTTGGTTTTTGTGTTTCTAAAACAATTACCTAATTCATTTTCCAAAATTTGGTATATGCCTTTCAAAAAGGTCAACCAATTTTTGGAGCCAAAATGGCAATAAATGCCTACAACAACTCACATCACTCATGAATAGTGACTGGTTGTCAATCACTCAAAGTGACAAGAAATCCATCACTTGAATGACAAGTGATGTGACGCGTTATGTGACTTGGGGGCCGCACTTGAATTCGAAATGCGAGTGGACTCGCAAACACTCCCGGGCTCGGGTTCGCTAATTCCGAATTAACGAATTTTCCGTTTCGACGTAATTAAATCAAATTCAATTAAATAATTTTCCTAGCAAAATTACTATTCACGTCGCTAACGAATTAATTCTAAATTAACTCGTTCGCCCGAATTAAAATCTAATTTTAATTCCGCGTCGAAATCCAATTCCTATAATATATCAAATATATTATTTTATCGATTAATTCCAAATTAATCGTTCTCTCTCTTTAAATAATATTTTATCCCAGATAAAATATCTCCGTAATTAATCCTAGATTAATTTTCTCTCTTTTATAATTAATCATAGATTAATAAAGTGTGAGTCATACGTCATCGGTGAATCTTCGGGAAGCGACCCATGAGATCCCCAGATATGTTGGCAGTAAATTGGGTCGTCGGACTATCCGAACACGTACGTACCTAGTACTACGTTTTTACCGATTTATAAGACATGGTTGGCTTCTAGCAAAGCACCGTGCCTACCCAATTCTCCAGAAATATTCTTAAAGGAATATGTAATCTTTATCAGGCGTAGTATACGTAGTATTGTGTATTGTGATCCAGCATCGGATGTCACGTGCTAGGCCTGGGGCTAGAATTGTGTCTTCCCCGTACGAAGCACATATCGGATCTCTGGTAACTAGTCTCTATAATCGGATAAACATGACCTAGTCATATTATCCTGATGACTGCAGTACTAAAGAGCACCAGTTCCGTATCCTACGTGATCATCATCTCCACTATGACTGGAGTGATACTTCCATCTTGACATCACACCCAATACACTATGATTCTCAATATACCCAGAAGAGGCGTACACAGAACCTGTTAAAGCCCTGGATGACCAAAACCAAAGTATATTGATTGTTGCAAGTATTAGCGGTGCAAGTCTCAGGTTAAGACCAAATACACCTACCTTGATTCGGACTTCCATAGACATATAGTCATACTACCAATGGAATTCCGAGGGGTCTATCCAGAGTAAAGCTTTTTCCGTACCATCGGTAAACACAACCTCCTATTACACTTGCATGAGTATCCTATACCCAAATATATGAGAACTATGATGTTATGCTCCCACAACGCGCACAAGTGTAATACTAGCCTATTCTGCATTATCGATGTCTAATCTCGATAATACTACGACTAGGGATATTTAATGATTAAACCTTCGTGGATTGATACTGTCTCATATCATCTCAATCCAGAACTAATCATAAGGACCTTTTATCATTTATACATCTTGGTAATCTAATTACAAATGATAAAAGAGCAATTTCTTTTCTCACATAGTTAATTGTACAACAACACCATGATCTGTACAAATAGTGATGCTATGGGTCATAATTGTCCAACATTAATTGCATTGATCTGATCGAGGAGGCGAATATATGAGCAGTGAGTTCATGGATTATATGAAGGAGAATGTGATTCTCGCTCAATATACTCCTCCAGGTACTCCACAGCACAATGGAGTGTCTGAGAGGAGAAATGGACTTTATTGAATATGGTCTGATCTACGTTGAGTTTTACAAATTTTCCCTATTACTTATGGGGATACTCTCTTTTAACAGCTGCACATCTTTTGAATAGGATTCCTTCAAAAGCTGTTCCTACCACTCCATATGAGATATGGACCGGTAGGAGACCAAATCTTAATTATGTTAAGGTTTGGGGTTGTCCTGCCTATGTCAGGATGGCTCAGCAAGATAAGTTTTCGCCTAAAAGGTAAAAGTTTAGGTTTGTTGGATATCCTTCGAATACGAAGGGATATATGTTTATGATACCGAGCATCGAAATGTGTTCGTAGCTCCCTTCGCAAAATTTCTAGAGTTAGAATTTTTGTCAGAAGGTGGTAATCATAGACAGGTTGAACTTGATGAAGTCCAACCTGAAAATAACGAACAGACGGAGGAACCTGAAGTTCAAGTAGATGAAGAACCTTCAACACACACACTCCGTAGGTCACAAAGGGTGTCTAGGCATCCTGAACTCTTGTATTTGATACAAGAAAAAAGTCTCGATGTTCTCTTAGTTGAAGAGACTGATCCTTTTACCTATAGAGAATCGGTGTTGGACATCGACTCTGTGAAATGGCAAAGTTCCATGAAATCTGAGTTAGACTCAATGCATGAGAATCAAGTTTGGGATTTGGTTCCGCTTCCCAAAGGAATCGTTCCTATCGGTTGTAAATGAGTTTATCAGAGGAAGTGCGGGCCTGATGGAAAGGTTGAAACCTATAAGGCTTGACTGGTAGTAAAAGGTTATACGCAGAGACCTGGTGTCGACTACGATGAAACTTTTCCCCAGTAGCAATGCTTAAGTCTATTAGGATTTTTCTTTTTATAGCTACGTATCATGATTACAGGATTTGGCAAATGGATGTCAAAATGGCTTTTCTAAATGGATTTCTTGATGAAGAAATCTATATGGAACAACCGGAAGGTTTTACATCCAGCGAGAACTCGGGTATGGTATGTAAGCATAAAAAGTCCATTTATGGACTTAAGCAAGCTTCACGAAGTTGGAATCTTTGATTAGACGAGATTATTAGATTTTCTGGTTTTCTGAAGAATTCAGAAGAATCCTGTGTGTATCAGAAGGCTAGTGGGAGCATGGTGGTATTTTTAGTCCTTTATGTTGATGACATCCTATTCATTGGGAATGATATATGAATGATGCAAGGTGTCAAAGCTTACCTCTGTAAGAATTTTTCCATGAAGGACCTGGGAGAATCTTCCTATGTTTTAGGCATAAAACTCTATAAGGATAGAGAAAATGAAGCTGATTGGGTTATCCCAATCAACGTACATAGGTAAGATCTTGGAATGGTATAATTTTGGTAACTATAAGACATGAAATATACCGTTCAGATATTGGATTCATCTTTCAAAGAAATGAGTCCGCAAACAGAAGATGAGAAGTTTAGAATATCTAACCAACCTTATGTTTCATGTTTAGGTAGCATAATGTATGCCATATTATATACTAGGCCTGATATCAGTTTCACTATTAACGTAACCAGTAGATATCAGTCCAATCCAGGCAATGACCATTGGATATCCATTAAACATATCCTGAAGTATCTTAAAGGTACTAAGGATATGTTGATAATATATGGAGGAAGTGAACTGCAAGTCAATGGGTATACGGATTCCGACTTCCAATCGGATCCCGATGATAGAAAGTCTACATCTGGTTTCTTCTTTACCCTTAACGGAGGTGCAGTTAACTGGAAGAGTTCCAAACAGGGATCAACAGTAGATTCCACCACAGAGGCAGAATACATTGCAGCTTCTAAAGCTGCAAAGGAAGTTGTATGGATTAAGAACTTTATCACAGAATTGGGAGTGGTCCCAAGTATCGAGAATGTGATTCTGTTATACTGTGATAATATTGGAGCCATTGCGCAAGCAAAGGAATCGAGGGCGTATCAGAAGTCGAAGGATGTGGAATGCAAGTACCACATCATTCGAGATATTGTGTCACGAGGGGGATATTATTGTGTGCAAGGTACCGAGTGAAGATAATGTAGCAGACCCGCTTACGAAGGCCATACCTCCGAAGTTATTTGATAAACATGTGGAGTCAATGGGTATTAGATACAATTGATATTAGCACTAGAGCATGTGGGAGATTTTGTTGGGGTTGGTGCTCAGAGCGCCAATTTCCTATTGTATTTCCTTGTAAATACTCTTGTAAACGTTATATTATGAATAAAATAAACAGTTTCTATAATATAATAATATATATTTATATAGTAAAGATGTAATAGACCTTAGAATGATTAGTCATGATGCAGTTGCAAAAGCGTCACAACTGATATTGAGGTGGATCATGATTTTGTCATTCTCAGACAGTTCCTGGTCAAGGTTTACACTACTTGGTCAGTAAAGTAAACCCGTTGAGACATTTGTAGGACATAGAAATCGGTGACACTGTTCCAGGCTTGCGGCATGGTCGGGAGTACGAAGTAGCCCGCGGGGAACTAAACCGGAGAAATAAAATGAAGTCGCCACCCAGCGTGAACTGTGAAATGATTTAAGGCCACACTCACCCCTCGCAAGGGAAGACCTCAAACCATTGGGTTCGGAATGGTCCCTTACTTATGCCACTTGTAATGAACGAATTTGTGCAATAATCTAACCAAGTCTACGCAACATACATACACAAGAATAACCTACATCTAAGTTCGGATACAACCTATATCTAAGTTTGCATATTACCTATATCTAAGTTTGCATGCATAAAAGTAAATCGGAATAACGGCAAGCACACAATTTCATGAGCATATTAAATTGATAAGTGCGGAGACATAAATAAATAACAATGGTCTAAATATAAATATTAAAGAGAGGTAATTAAAATCCTAATGCGAAAGAAATAACTAAATCATGCATGGAAATAACGTGCTATTTCTAAAGAATCATGGATAAATTCAAGATTAGATAAAATGAAATATATGCGTTTCTCAAGCGGTACGTGGAGTTCTATCCCAAGTACAGACCACACTACCATCCATTCTGATTCGGCTACGAAATTTACGTCTGGGTTTCCATCCGATATACCACAAGAGGAAACACTCAATCATTCATCCAACAACAATGACATACATGAACCAAAAATATGCATGCGAAGAAATACTAATAAACAATTGAAAAAGACGAACGAGAATAAATAAAAGGGTGCCCTAAGGTCTTACCTTTTAAGTCGCCCCTTGGAAGTGTTTTACGCGGCCGTCAGAAGGGTTAATGCTTCGTAAATCCTCCGGTTCACTGGTTTAATATCTTCATTCGTCGCCTCGCTGTTTTGGGCTACTGTTTTCTCTGTTTTGGGCTGCTATTTTAGCTATTTTTGCTGCTATTTTTGGACTGTTTTATGTTGTAGTTTTTTAGTGATGTTTGGGGGATTTTCAGGGGCTGTGTTTTTTGTTGTGGTTTGCGGCAATGTGAGGGTACTTTGTTGGTTGTTGTTTGGCGTGAATGAGGTCTATTTTTTTAGTTGTTGTTTGGCGTGAAGGAGGGCTATTTTAGGTTGCTGTTTTGGGGGCGTGAATGAGGGCTGTTTAGGGTTTAGATTATTTGTTTTGTCTAGTGGTAATGTGATCAGAAGTCTCTGTTGAGGGGGGTTATGGCGTGGCTGTGAAGGGTTGCATGGTCTGTGACGTGTTGAATGTGGAGGGAGAGATAAAGGGCATGCTTGGAGGTCTCTTGGCTAATGAGAGTTTATGGTGACGTGATCTGCTGCTTGCATTATTGGCCTATATGTGTGGGGCGTGAAGGGCAGTTAACGTGAGAGAATGATCTGGCTTTATGGCTTGTGATTGTTGTCTGTCAGAAAGAGAATGAAGGGGTTTAATGTTTATTTGGTTGATGTCGTGAGAAGAGTCTGCCGTGTGTAGCTCTCTAGGGTTCGTGTTTATTTGTGATTCACGTATGAGGTCTAGGGTGTTTTTGTGCGATGATCGAATGAATATATTTGAAAGGATGAAGAAAGAAAGAAGAGAGAGGAGAGAAGAGAGAGAGTGTGTGAAGAAGGAGAGAGGCCGAGAGTTTTATGAGCTTAGGGTTTATTATTTTTGTGTGTCGTGAATGATCTCTCTCTTGGCTTTGGGCGTGAATGCTAGCTAGGGGAGAATGGTTTATGTCTCTTTTTATAAGAGAGGGTTAGGGTTGTCCTTATACGGGAAGGAAATAAATCATGCAATTATTGGGGATATCTTTTAATTAGTGTGTGAAAAGGAAAAAAATCCATTTAATTAGGAAGGTGATTTGTTTTAGTTTAGGAAAGGGATTCATGAGATTTGATTTGATTTATTTAAATTGGGAAGGTGATTTATTTAGATTTATTTAATTTGAGAAGGTGATTTGATTTAATTTTAACATGTGTTTAATGTGTTGGATATTTTGGATTGGACTTGATGGGCTTGTGGGCGTGTATTAGAGGGGCTTATGGGCGTGTGGGATGGCTATTTGGTGGGCTTGGGCGTGTGGCTTGGTGTAGGTTGTGGGGTTTTGGGCCGAGGATAAATTTTAAAAAAGAGATCTAACTAGCGAACCCGAGCTAAGCAAATGAAGTAAGTCCAACAAGGTATCGATTTCTGAATTTTACCTTCCGACGTCCGTTTCCTGTGACTTCCGCAACTTATCGGGTAGTGCCTCCATACGAGGCCATCATCGGGACTTATATGCAAAAATGCAGTGCCTACAGTCGCCCCCACTTTGATGGGACTTGTGCAGTGTGTGACAATGACAATCCTATCAAAGTTATGTATGTATTTTTACTTACCTGGCTCGCCAGCTGCTGTTTGACTTGCCTGTTGCTTCGAACTGAGTTGATCTAGTGGTGAGGTTTTACGACCCTTGAGGTTCATCCCTGCAAGATGCTGCGATCTTTAAGAATCACTACCGAACTGAACTGATGTGATGGTGAGGTGCTTCAACCCCAGGGTTCAACCCTGAAAGATACTGGGATCTCTAGGAATCACTACCGAACTGAGCTGATATGAGGTGGTGAGGTGCTTCGAACCCAAGGTTCATCCCTGCAAGATGCTGCGATCTCTAGGAATCACTATCGAACTGAATTGATATGATGGTGAGGTGCTTCGACCCCAAGGTTCATCCCTGCATGATGCTGTGATCTTTAGGAATCACTACCGAAATGAACTAATATGATGGTGAGGTGCTTCAACCCCAAGGTTCATCCCTGCAAGATGCTGCGATCTCTAGGAATCACTACCGGACTAAGCTGATATGGTGGCGAGGTACTTGGACCCATGGGCTTTGTTCCCGAACCACCGAATGTGGGCTTTGTTCATTGGGCTTTATTCCCGAACTGTGCTGATAAGTTGTGGTCCCCTTTCGAACCTTGCTCCATTCCCGGAGCACCATTCCCGGCATACTAAACCTTATTCCCGAGGTGTCGCGATTGTGGGCCTCGACCCATGCTCCATTCCCGGAGTGCCATTCCCGGCATGTTAAACCTCATTCCCAAGGCATCGCGGTTGTGGGACTCGACCCATACTCCATTCTCGGAGCGCCATTCCCGGCATTTGATGATGTGGGACTCGACCCATGCTCCATTCTCAGAGTGCCATTCCCGGCATTGCTGATGTGGGCCTCGACGCATGCTCCATTCCTGGAGTGCCATTCCCGGCATTGTTGATATGGGCCTCGACCCATGCTCCATTCCCGGAACGCCATTCCCGGCATTGCTGATGTGGACCTCGACCCATGCTCCATTCCCAGAGCGCCATTCCCGGTATCCCTGATGTAGGCCTCGACCCATGCTCCATTCCCGGAGCGCCATTCCCGGCATTGTTGATGTGGGCCTCGACCCTGGGATTCATTCCCAAAACTACTGATAATGTGGCCCTCGACTCTAGGATTCATTCCCAAAACTGCTGATAGTTTGGGCCTCGGCCCTGAGATTCATTCCCAAAACTACTGATAGTCTGGGCCTCGACCCTGGGATTTATTCCCAAAACTGCTGATGGTGTGGGCCTCGGCCCTGGGATTCATTCCCAAAACTGCTGATAGTGTGGGCCTCGGCCCTAAGATTCATTCCCAAAACTGCTGATAGTGTGGGCCTCGACCCTGAGATTCATTCACAAAACTGCTGATGGTGTGGGCCTCGGTCATAGGATTCATTCCCAAAACTGCTGATAGTGTGGGCCTCAACCCTGGTTTCCATTCCCGAAATTGCTTGTCTTTGTCACTTTTTCCTTTTCTTCAAAACCTGTGAACAAAAAAAAAAAAAAAAATGTGTGTATGTGATGTGTATGCATGGATGTATTTCCTATTCCGATGGGTTAGGTCTTCTTTTTGCTCCTCGGTGCTTCTCTCCTACAAAAGTCTTTGATCGCCCCCTAGGTCGGCTTAAAATTTCCTTCTGTCAATTCTACTCTGGTGATTGCTCGGTTCTCTTTTATCTCATGGCTCAAGTTCTAGGTATATCCCTTATTCGCGGGGTGGTGGACTAGTCGCCCCCAAACCTGGATTAGCTTTCTGCTCTCCGCTATTTGCACTTTGGTCAAAGTAGATCATGTGATGTGACGTTCCATACCAACATACTATACTGCCTCTTACGAAATAGTCCCAATAGTTATACATATTGTTGCCCTCAAAGAATGCCTAGTATTGAAACCAGAGAACCTTCAAAACATTCAATGCAACTCAAATCCAAGTCTTTGGATAAGTGATCTAAGCCAGACTCAAAGTGTGTGTGTGCAAAGGTTCCTTTGCAGATTCATCCCCAACTAAGTCACCTCAATGATTTCGTCAAAAATTGGGATCGATGGGTCAAACCAACCTAGATGTCTCAATTATGGCCTGCACTTGCTTTTTCGTGCTCAATGTGGTATGGTTTTCTTTCTCTTTTGTCTCTCTCTTTTTTTCTTTTCGTTTTGAACTTTTTTTTTTCAACACACCTACTCTTTAAGGTAGCATTTCTCCTCATGGTGGTCCTAATACTCGCCCATGGGTAGCTTCACGCTTATCGATTATAGGCGGTTTAATTCTTTTCTTTAGAGACTTTTCTATTATTTTCAACCATACCACACATCATAACACAAGAAAATCAGGATAGACATTTAGGCGAACGGTCATTCACCGACCTACAATTTCTTCAACTAGTCACTTTGCTAACTACTCAGGTTTTCACTGCTAAGAACTGTAATCAAGTGCTTACGAGTCTAACATAGATCAATTACTCAATGTATCAGATAAAAGCACATCAAGAGTTTATCGTTTCTAAGATTTCTCCCTAAAGCAAACGATTTCATCATTGGACTTATGTCTAACTATTAAGGACTAAAAACAAACAACTTTTTTTCTCTCTTTTTTTTTCTTTTTTTTTCTCTTTTTTTTTTCTTTTTTTTTTTTTTCTTTTTTCTCCTTTTTTTTTCACAATGGTATTTCTATCCTTGCCATAAAGTTTTCTGTTCCTCGGTTTCCTTTTCCCCGATATCCATGTTTGCTAAACTATTCTTTGACAAGTCTTCTTTTTCTTAACCCAACAGATATCTATGATGGCTTTTAAGACACGGGGTTAACATGATGCGTGTATGCATAAGATGCATGAGATGCACGTGGTTATCAAAACATAATATATCCTTCCGACCTTATTCCTCCCACACTCGTGGTAAGTCAATTTTTGTCCTAGGTATGGCTTATTCTATGCACCAATGTGGGGTACACAAAATTGTTCTCTCCTATGCTATGGGGTGAACCTTGGCTGCTTTTGTCCTTTTCCATCGGTAAAATACAAAAACCGCCCATTAACAACATGGGCTAAGCCTATTATGGGATCATGCCATTGTCTAAAAATGACGAATTGGGCTTTCGGTAATCGCGGTCATGAGGATGAACTTAGAAGTGTCAAAAAGTATACAAATATGCCGTAACAAGGCGTATCCTTTCTGGATGAAAGCCAGTGCGGATATCGAACTCATGCTTCTAGCATATTTAAATCATGTTTGAACTTTCTAAGCCCATCAAGGTTTTCATACAAGTTGGCCCATTATCATTTTAAAGCATTCAATCACATTATTGTGAGGTGCAAACTTGTCCCAGTTGCAAAATGCCCAACAGGTTTACACTTTTGCGATAACATGGCTAAACAACTTCAAATGATAGGGGCCCAAACACAAAGTGGCCCATCGGCATTTTAGAAGCTTTTGGCCCAATTTTCATAAGACACAAACGCGTCCCAGTTTAAATGGCCAAACAAGTTCGCATCTCCTGACAAGAAGTCCAACTGAATCCAAATGATGATGGTCCCAAACACAAGCATAAAGGGATGGTTTCTATTGGTCATACAACTACGGTTCACATGTGGGTTTATGGGGGTGTAGACAAAGGCTCCCGCTGGCGAAGGATTGTCCACAACTAGGTCTCCCCACTAAAGGGTTCGAGCGACCAATTGAGCGCACCTTTTTTATACGCTAAGGTACGTGCCAATGAGTGATGATACATGACTGACTGTCAAATGAATTTCTTATTGAAGATTCCCCATAGGGAAGGTGGAGCGGACTCTCTTAAATACTCAAGCCTCTTAGGCTCTTATCGCCTTGGTGACAGGAATAAACAATAGGTCCTCCAAATTAGTTCATCACGGTAAGCTTCGAGTAAATGATTATCTCGGTGCCTTTACAGTTTTTCCTTATAAAAAGGTAGTGAATGAAGGAAGACACCAAACCATTACCTAGCTCTAATAGTGCGTTTGATTAAACCCCTTCAACCCACGGTAAACACAGTTAACTAAAACAAAAATCACAAACATTACAAGGTATTATTTCGGGGTCGATTCTCTATCCCCAGTGGAGTCACCAGACTGTAGGACACAGAAATCGGAGACGTTGTTCCAAGCTCGCGGCCCGGTCGGGAGTACGTAGTAGCCCGCAGGGAACTAAACCAGAGAAATAAAATGGAGTCGCCACCCAGCGTGAACTGGGAAATGATTTAAGGCCGCACTCACCCCTCGCAAGGGAAGACCTCAAACCGTTGGGTTCGGAATGGTCCCTTACTTATGCCACTTGTAATGAACGGATTTGTGCAATAATCTAACCAAGTCTACACAACATACATACACAAGAATAACCTATATCTAAGTTCGCATACAACCTATATCTAAGTTCACATACTACCTATATCTAAGTTTGCATGTATAAAAGTAAATCGAAATAACGGCAATCACACAATTTCATGAGCATATTAAATTGATAAGTGAGGAGACATAAATAAATAACAATGGTCTAAACATAAATATTAAAGAGAGGTAATTAAACTCCTAATGCGAAAGAAATAACTAAATCATGCATGGAAATAACGTGCTATTTCTAATGAATCATAAATAAATTCAAGATTAGATAAAACGAAATATGTGCGTTTCTCAAGCGGTATGTGGAGTTGTATCCCATGTACAGACCGCAGTACCGTCCATTCAGATTCGGCTACGGAATTTACGTCTGTGTTTCCATCCGATATACCACGAGAGGCAATACTCAATCATTCATACAACAACAATGACATACATGAACCAACAATATGCATGCGAAGAAATACTAATAAACAATTGAAAAAGACGAACGAGAATAAATAAAAGGGTGCCCTCAAGTCTTACCTTTTAAGTCGCCCCTTGGAAGTGCGTTACGCGGCCGTCAGAAGGGTTAATGCTCCACAACTCCTCCGGTTCACTGGTTCAATGTCTTCATTCATCGCCTCGCTGTTTTGGGCTGCTGTTTTTTCTGTTTTGGGCTGTTATTTTTCCTGCTATTTTTGGACTGTTTTAGGGTGCAGTTTTTTGGGGATTTTTGGGGATTTTGGAGTGCAGTTTTGGTGATTTAGGGACAATTTTAGGGGTGCTGTTTGGCGTGAATGTGGGGCTATTTGGGGACTGTTTTTGCGGCTGTTTGGGGGATTTTCAAGGGCTGTTTTTGGTTGTGGTTTGCGGCAGTGTAGGGGTACTTTGTTGGTTGTTGTTTGGCGTGAATGAGGGCTATTTTTTTAGTTGTTGTTTGGCGTGAAGGATGGCTATTTTAGGTTGCTGTTTTGGGGCGTGAATGAGGGCTATTTAGGGTTTAGATTATTTGTTTTGTCGAGTGGTAATGTGATGAGAAGGCTCTGTTGAGGGGGGGTTATGGCGTGGCTGTGAAGTGTTGCATGGTCTGTGACGTGTTGAATGTGGAGGGAGAGATAAAGGGCGTGCTTGGAGGTCTCTTGGCTAATGAGATTTTATGGTGACGTGATCTGCTGTTTGCATTATTGGCTTGTATGTGTGGGGCGTGAAGGGAAGTTAACGTGAGAGAATGATCTGGCTTTATGGCTTGTGATTGTTGTTGGTCAGAAAGAGAATGAAGAGGTTTAATGTTTATTTGGTTGATGTCGTGAGAAGAGTCTGCCGTGTGTAGCTCTCTAGGGTTCGTGTTTATTTGTGATTCACGTATGAGGTCTAGGGTGTTTTTGTGTGATGATCGAGTGAATATATTTGAAAGGATGAAGAAAGAAAGAAGAGAGAGGAGAGAAGAGAGAAGAGAGAGAGTGTGTGAAGAAGGAGAGAGGCCAAGAGTTTTGTGAGCTTAGGGTTTATTATTTTTGTGTGTCGTGAATGATCTCTCCCTTGGCTTTGGGCGTGAATGCTAGCTAGGGGAGAAGGGTTTATGTCTCTTTTTATAAGAGAGGGTTAGGGTTGTCCTTGTACGTGAAAGAAATAAATCATGCAATTATGAGGGATATCTTTTAATTAGTTTGTGATAAGGAAAAGATCCATTTAATTCTGAAGGTGATTTGTTTTAGTTTAGGAAAATAATTCAAGGGATTTGATTTGATTTATTTAAATTGGGAATGTGATTTATTTAGATTTATTTAATTTGGGAAGTTGATTTGATTTGATTTTAACATGTGTTTAATGTGTTGGATATTTTGGATTGGACTTGATGGGCTTGTGGGCGTGTATTAGAGGGGCTTATGGGCGTGTGGGATGACTCTTTGGTGGGCTTGGGCGTGTGGCTTGGTGTAGGTTGTGGGGTTTTGGGTCGAGGATAAATTTTAAAAAAGAGATCTAACGAGCGAACCCGAGCTAAGCAAACGAAGTAAGTCCAGCAAGATATTGATTTCTGAATTTTCCCTTTCGACGTCTGTTTCCTGTGACTTCCGCAACTTATCGGGTAGTGCCTTCATACGAGGCTCATCATCGGGACTTATATGTGAAAATGCAGTGCCTACAACAGTACATGTCGTATACTAGAATATTGGATTCCAATGGTTTCACAATGAACCGTGAGTCTTGGATACTCGTATAGACGTGTAGGTTTTTATAGCGGATAAACAATGAACTCACCAAAGATTCTTAATGGATGGTGCTCCAACGTCAATAAAAATCTTCTTGGGTTGAGTAGCATTTGTGATTCTTCGACTTGAGATACCACAGTGGGCATATGAGTCATCTTCCACACTTAGATGGCAGTCACGTCACCGATCTATTTATATCAGACCTCCGCCTGTTTGTTGGGTGTGGATAGATCCTCAGGGTGTCCTGTGTGTGTTGAGATAGGATCCGTCAGTTCCGTGTACAGAGCATAGACAGTCCATATATGATTAGCATTCAGATAAAAACCCTGGTCCCATGGTACACTGTAGAAGTGAGTTCTAAGTGTTCTTTTAGAGATTGTTAATAGAGATATCGACAGGATTGTCCCTATAGAGATGAGACGTTTACATCTATATCTCTGGGATATATCTGGATAACTGTGACGGAGGAATTAAACATATGCCATGACCTCGACCTGTATGATTCAACGAGTTTATCTGTGGTCGTCATAATTTATGGGTGGGCAAATTATGGACACAAAATTTGATTTCATGAAAAGTATGCCTGAATCTATAGAGTCTCACTAGTGAAATATACTCGTAGAGCACTAGGGCAACCTTTATGAATAATACTGATTATTTATAAGTAGTTTAAATGTTAAACAAAAAATACATGCAAATGGACCTAATGGTCATTTCCTAATTATTGTGTATTTGTATTTAATGATAGATTTTATTAAATGCACATTAATTAAATGTCAAATTAAGATATTTGACATATATCATAAATATATATGTATTTGGATATTTAAAGTAAATATAATACATATATTTAAAATATTTGTATTTAATTAATTAATTATTAAATAATTAAAGTAATTAAAAATATAAATATCTTAAATTGTGATATTTTTGGAGATGACTTAAGTTGCTTTATTTGACTTGTTAATAAATCATTAAATATGTAATGATCAAATATGGAAGTTGATAAAGTAAACTTTAATTGAAACAAAAAATATCTAGATATTTGTATATACACTCCAATTTTCGGCCAAGGGCATATTCGGTGAGTATATATTATTTTGTTTCATTTTTCATGGATTAGGTTAACAAGTTACCAAAAATAAACAAAAAGGAGTTGAGAGAAAAAGTTGAAGAACCAAAAGAAAAGCTTGGAAATAATTTGATTTTGTAAGTTTTTCTTTAAACTTTTCAACTAAGAAAATGTTTCTATCATGCTTAGCTTTAACATGTGTTGCTAGGATGTTGTCTCTACACTTTTATTTTGTGTTTTAAATGGTTGTGAACTTGTTTGAAAGATGAAAGCATGTATGATATCAAAGTGAGCTTGAAATGAGTTCTTAAGCTCTCTTTTGATTATTTGATAATCAAGTTGCCATTCTAGAGTTGCTAAGTCACTCATTGATGACCTAGAATTTTTCTTGAGTTGTTTCATGATGGTGAGACTTGTTTGGTGTTGTAAAGTTTGAATTAACGTGTTGGATTTACTTGATTTGGTATATATTGTAAATTTGAAGAAATTATAAAATTATGGTTCTTAACCCTTTCCAAATTTGGGTCTTTTCATATATGTGATGTATTATGGTGTATATATGATACATATTAATTTTTGGGTTGATTGAATTTGATCTTGACATGTTTTGAACGAAAATGGACCAAATTGCAAAAACTGAAAAATTAAAGGGGTGTTCGGCAATTTCAAAATTTTTGGGGATTTTGTTGCAATTTGTTTTTGATATGTTGGACATGTTGGAAATCATTTTAGAATTGATTTAGAATCATCCAAAATTGTATTTGACAATTTAAGGACTAAAATGATCAATTTGCAAACTATTAGGCCAATTCGACAATTACCAAGAAATTTAATTTCTTGTGTAAAATTTCAATTTTTTTAGTATTGGGTAATTAAATAAATAAGTTTTTTAATTGATCCAAGAAAATTTATTGAAATCGGAAAAATTTGATTTTCCGCGTTTCCGCTGCCTTACCGGATTTCCCCATTAAAACCCCTACAGTGCCTACTGACTAAACCTTACACGAGAAAAATTTAAGCTGGACAAGATGGATCAAACGACTTATTGGACCCACTATCAAACAATGGGACATAGCATGAAGAGTTGCAAAGATCTGCAAGAACAAGTCGAAAACTTAGTAAGAAATGGCTACCTCATTGAGTATGTTGATTATGAGGTCATGAGGATGTCGCAATGCCAGTAGCAAAGTCATCAGGCCGATTATCTATCACTCGGAGCAGTTGCACAGTGCCTGGCTCAAGAAGCACTAGAATGCAGAGATACAGAGGAGATGTTTCCAATAGAGCCTCTTTTAGAATGACCTTCAAAGAGTTGTAAAAAGAGTAGTAGATCCCAAGAATATGAATATGGCTTTTCTTATTCAAATAAAAACTTATTCCCCTATCTTGTTTATTATTTAGATGGGAAAGACGTGTCCATTATTTTTGGGAGATACTCGTGATCGGGATACATCAAGGGGTGCATGGCAGGTGGGAAAAGTGTGAATACCCCGTGACACGCCAATCCCAAGTGTCATTATCAAACCTCCGGGGCGGAGAACTAACACCCAATGACTTGTACCATTGGGGAATAAAGTGTAGACACTGCATTTTTACATAAAGCCCAATGATGAGCCTCGTATGGAGGCACTGCCCGATAAGTTACGGAAGTCGCGGGAAATGGATGTCGGAAAGGAAAATTAAAAAATAAATACCCTAGACTCTCCCTTCACGCCCTCACTCTCTCTCTTCACGCATACGGCCACTCACAAACCCTAACACACGGCCTGACTCTCTTCTCTCCCTCTCAAACAAAATAAAGCTCACTGACACAACCCTTCACGAATCAACAACCCTCATTCACACGGAGAATCAACCAGAAAAGCCAAAATGCTACCATTACAACGATGTTTTGCCGCGGCGGGTCGGACTTTTTTTTTTCTAATTTAGTTATTCATCTTTCTGTTTGTTGTTTATCACTTCGTATTCATCATATTAGTTATCTCTATTCATTCTACCGCATTGCTTCACGTTTACTTCCATGCATGCTTGCCTCTTTTAGTTATTTCTTTTACATTACCTACTTAATTATTCGCTTTCATTATTAATGCTTTTACAGTTATTGTTAATTACATTATTGCGCTTCATTGTTCAATATGTTTATGGAATTATGCATTTGCCTTCATTTTTATTTACGTTTATGGGTGTGAAAATTCATGTGTTTATTTAAATTATCCTGCATGTGTTGTATAAGACTTGGTTATATTATTGCATAAATCCTTTCATTACAATTGACATAAGTAAGAGACCATTCGGAACCCAACGGTTTGAGGTATTCCCTTACGAGGGGTGAGTGCGGCCTTAAATCATTTCCCAGTTCACACTGGGTGGCGACTCCATTTTATTTCTCTGGTTTAGTCCCCCACGGGCTACTCCGTACTAGCGATCGGGCCGCGAGCCCGGACAGCGTCGCCCACCTCTGTGGACGTGTCCACAGTCTGGCGACTCCACTAGGGATAGAGAGTCGGCCCCGAAATAATATCCTGTAATGTTTGTGATTTTTGCTTTAGTTAACCTTGTCTACAAGTGGGTTGGGACGAAGGGGTTAATAAAACTTTCCAAACTAAAGTTGATTTAACCAAAGGTATTATTAGAGTTAGATAATGATTTGGTGTCTTCCTTCACTCACTACCTTTTTATAGCCAAAAGGAAAAGCTGTGAAGACATCTCGATAATCATTTACTCAAAGCTTACCTTAAGGCATATTTAAAGTGATGGACAAATTTAAAGGATCTATTGTTTATTCCTGTCACCAAGGCGATAAGAGCCTAAATAGTAAGGGTATTTAAGATAGTTCGCTCCACCCCCCCTCTGGGGAATTTTCAATAGAGGAATCCATTTGACAGTTATTCATGCATCGTGAAGTTGTTTTCGCTTGAAGCAGCAGATTGTTATAAGGTATCATCACTCGTTGGCACGTACCTTAGGGTATAAAGAAGGTGCGCTCACTTGGTCGCTCGAACCCTTGAGTGGGGAGACCAAGTTGTGGGCAACCCTTCACCGGCGGGAGCCTTTATCAATACTCATATAAACTTGCATGTGAACCATAACTATTTGACATATAGAAGCCACCCTTTTATGCTTGTGTTTGGGACCATCATCATTTGGATCCAGTTGGAATTTTCGTCATGAGATGTGAACTTGTTGGGCCATTTAAACACACAGAGCCCTCCAACCACCCACATGATCAACTCCGCCCTACCCGACAACCTTGTCCTCCAAACTCACAACCACCAAACTTCCCGCATGGGCATATAGGGCAACATTAGTAAATATGTGACAGAGCAAAAGAGGGATTTCTGGGAAAACCTCTCGAATATTGACGAGGAGGAGGTTGCAAAATAGGAAAGTAAATAGGAAAAATAACTACTGGAGTTGGAAAATCTGATGTTTGAAGAAAGCAAGAAGACGGAAGAAGGCGAGGCTGCAAATTTCGGAGATGCTTACTTTCCTGATCTGATTCAATTTTAGTCATGGATTTATTAATCATAAAGACATCGATTTTTCTTACTCATTCGAGCCGTTTCTTGTTAGTCCCTAATAGTTAGGCATAAGTCCAATGATGATATTGTTTGCTTTGG
Organism: Zanthoxylum bungeanum; assembly: GCA_019454045.1. Taxonomy (NCBI): domain Eukaryota; kingdom Viridiplantae; phylum Streptophyta; class Magnoliopsida; order Sapindales; family Rutaceae; genus Zanthoxylum; species Zanthoxylum bungeanum. The sequence goes on from SKCR01000074.1 coordinate 36,666, forward strand.
GGTGAAACCTTAGAAACAATAAACTCTTGTGTTGGACAATTATGACCCATAACATCACTATTTGTACAGATCATGGTGTTGTTGTACAAATTAACTATGTGACAAAGGAAATTGCTCTTTTATCATTTGTAATTAGATTACCAAGATATAAAAATGATAAAAGGTCCTTATGATTAGTTCCGGATTGAGATGATATAAGAAAGTATCAATCCATGAAGGTTTAATCATTAAATATCCCTAGTCGTAGTATTATCGAGATTGGACATCGATAATGTGGAATAGACTAGCATTACACTTGTGCGCGTTATGGGAGCATAACGACATAGTTCTTATATATTTGGGTATTGGATACTCATGCAAGTGTAATAGGAGGTTGTGTTTACCGATGGTACGGACACAGCTTTGCTCTGGATAGACCCCTCGGAATTCCATTGGTAGTATGACTATGTGTCTATGGAAGTCTGAATCAGGGTAGGTGTATTTGGTCTTAATCTGAGACTTGTACCGCCAATACTTGCGACAATCAATATACTTTGGTTTTGGTCGTCCAGGGCTTTAACAGGTTCTGTGTACGCCTCTTCTGGGTATATTGAGAATTGTAGTGTATTGGGTGTGATGTCAAGATGGAAGTATCACTCTACTCATAGTGGAGATGATGATCACGTAGGATACATAACTGGTGCTCTTTTATGCTACAGTTATCGGGATAATATGACTAGGTCATGTTTATCCGATTATAGAGACTAGTTACTAGAAATTCGATATGTTCTTCGTACGGGGCAGACACAATTCCAGCCCCAGGCCTAGCACGTGACATTCGATACTGGATCGTACTATGAAATACTATGTATACTACGCCTGATAAAGATTACATATTCCTTTAAGAATATTTCTGGAGAATTGGGTAGGTGTGGGACACAGAAACTGGGCGACGCATGCTGTCCCGGGCTCGGGGCCCGGTTGGGAGTACGGAGTAGCCCGCGGGGGACTAAACCGGAGAATAATGGAGTCGCCACCCGGTGTGAACCGGGAAAATGATTTAAGGCCGCACTCACCCCTCGCAAGTGAATACCTCATACCGTTGGGTTCGGAATGGTCCCTTACTTATGCCACTTGTAATAAAATGATTTGTGCAATAATCTAACCAAGCCTAAGCAACATATTTCCAAGGAAAATTTTCCTCCTAAGTTCACATGCATAAAATAAACCATTATAACGAAAATATCATACAATAATCTCATGACATACCTCAATTATATAATGCGGAAAATAAAGAACAAAACTAAACATAATGCGAATTCCCAACGCAAAATAAATGACTAATCATGCTTGAAAATGAACAACTAAATGGGCTAAATCATGCTTAAGAACCAAATAGCATACTAACGGTCTAATCATGCTTGAATACCATCTCATGAACACATCAAATAAATAAAGGCAGGAATTAAAATAGTATGATTGATTATATGATACAAGAGAAATCATCTAAGAAACAATTATGCATGACATGTGATGAAAATGACTCAGTTCAGTGTATTCGCGTTAGTTTAGCATTCGTAAACGCGTTCGAACGGTAAATAGAAGGTTCTCGTTCGTGTGGCATTTGATAACACGTTCGAACAGGACCAGACCTGATGAAACAAATGCATGCGTATTCGAGTAGCGTTCGCAAACGCGTTCGAACGGTAAATAGAAGGTTCGCGTTCGTATAGCATTTGATAACGCGTTCAAACATGACCAGACCTGATGAAATAAATGCATGCGCGTTCGAGTAGCGTTCGCAAGCATGTTCGAACGGTAAACAGAAGGTTCGTGTTCATATAGCATTTGATAACGCGTTCAAACATGACCAGACCTGATGAAACAAACGCATGCGCGTTCGAGTAACGTTTGCAAACGCGTTCGAACGGTAAACAGAAGGTTCGCGTTCGTATAGCATTTGATAACGCGTTCGAATAGGACCAGACAGAAAACATGCGTTCGTGCAGCGTTCTGAAACACGTTCGAATGGGGTTACAGCAGTGACCTCCAAAATGCAGGAAAAAACATGACACATACATGAACGGATGAATATATGACACCTAATAAATAATAATGGGCTAAAAGGTGCGGCAAAGCATCGTGGTAAAGGATTTTAACCCCTCGAAATAGAGGACCTTTAATCCGACTTACTAAGCCCATGCGTAATGCAACATGATGCATGATTATGCAAGAAGATGACATATGAAAAGAAGTGAATAACGAAACGAAAGGCGCAGCGAAGTATCCTGGTAAAGCTTCTTTAACCCTTCGAAATGGAGGACCTTTAATCCAACTTACTAAGCCCATGCGCATCACATCACAGTGCATATAAAAATAAAGATAACAATATCGGACTTCGTATGCCCGATTGAACATATCTCACATTCAACCGAATATACATCATCCGACGCGACAAAGCCTCGTGGTGAAGGATTTTAACCTCTCAAAATAGAGGACCTTCAATCGCACTTACTAAGCCCATGCGCAAACAACACAATATATATATAAAAAGTAAAGATAATGATATCGGACTTCGTGTATCCCATTGAACATATCTCACATCCAAAAGAATATACATTATCCGGCACGGCAAAGCATCGTGGTAAAGGATTTTAACCTCTCAAAATAGAGGACCTTTAATCGGACTTACTAAGCCCATGCACTTTATCTCATCATAATGCATATAAAAATAGAAACAACGATATCAGACTTCATATACCTGATTGAACACATCTCACATTCAAACGAATATACATCGTCCGGCGCGGCGAAGCATTGTGGTAAATGATTTTAACCCCTCGAAATAGAGGACCTTTAATCGCACTTACTAAGCCCATGCGCTTGACCTCATCATTACTCAATTAAATAAGATGTAGAAAATAAATAACGACGATAAAGAAATCAAGATAAAATAAAGTATGTGCCGTGTACTCAAGTGGTACGTGGAGTTGTATCCCGAGTACAGATCATACTACCGTCTATTTGGAATCGGCTATGAAATTTATGTCCAGGTTTCCATCCTATATACGACGAGAGGCGACACATTTTTCATTCATTCAAGGGCCACAATCATGCACTAATAAACGACTCTCATGCGATAAAAATGAATAAAATAATTAAAAAGATAGATGGAAATAATAGGAAAAATACCCTCAGGTCTAACCTTTAATGTCGACTCTCGAAAGTACGGTGCACGGTCGTTGAAAAGGGGGGGAATGCTACGCAACTCCTCTGGTTCACAGGTTCACGCCTTTCCTCGATATTCCACTGCTCGAGCTACTGTTTTCACTCCGATTCGCTGCTGTTTTGACTCCGATTCGTTGTTGTTTTATTACTGTATTTCTGCTGTATTTTGGTCACTGTTTTTGGTGTTTTAGGCTACTGTTTTTGGGTGTTTCTAAATGCTTTAAGTGCAGTTTTTTAGTTATTATTTTTGGGATTAAAAGTGCAGTGTTTTTAGTCTCTGGTTTAGGTGATTTAGGGGCTGTTTTTTTAGTATTTCAGTGATATGGGGGTGCTGTATAGGGTTGTTTTTCAGTGATGTGTGCTGCTATATAGGGGCTGTTTCGGTGGTATTTCAGGTTGTAATGTTTTCGGTAATGGAGGGGTTTATGGGGCTGTGATTTTCGGCTAAGGGTGTAGGAGGAGAAGAGAAATATTTTCTTGCTGTATGCGTGAATCAATAGGCTTTTTTTTCTTGTTGTATGCGTGTGAGTCAGAGAGTGCAAGGGTTGGGAGAGGTTGGTTTTTTATAGGAAAATGGGGTAGGGCTACTCCTTGTTTGACAAGGAAAGAGATTTGGCATTTAAGGGGGATTTGATTTGGTGTCAAAAAAGGAAATCCTAAGATTGAGGGGGGACAAAATTAGTTCAATTTAGGAAGTCAATATATTTAATTTGTGTTGTTTAGGCATAATATTTGTTAAGTTAGGAATACAATATTTTTAATTAGGAATAGAAATATTCTTGATTGGGAATATAATTGGTTGATTGATTTTAATGTTTTATTTAATTTGGTATATGATTTAATTAATATTTTATTTAATTCCCATGTGTTAAATATGTGTTTTATTAATTGGGATGTGTTTTATGGGCTTTGGTGGGCTAATTGGGCTGGGGTGTGAGGCTAGCAACAAAACCAGAAATACCGACGCCGTTCGAACGCTGATTCGAACGCTACATGAACGCCCGAAATCATTCAAACGTGTCCACGAACGCAGAACGAATGAAGACAGTAAACTTGCGAAATGAATCTGATGACGTGCTTATTCTGAATTTCCCCTTCCGACGTCCGTTTCCCGCGGCTCCCGCGACTTAAAAGTTAGTGCCTCCAAATGAGACTCATCATCGGGTCTTACATATAAAAATACAGTGCCTACAGTCGCCCCTACTTTGATAGGGATTGTGTAATGTGTAACAGTGACAATCCTATCAAAGTTATGCAATGCATTTTTACTTACCTGGCTCGCCAGCTACCACCTTACTTGCATGCTGCTCCGCTGAGCTGATGATGCAGTGGACCTCGATCCTGGGACGCATCCCAATAATTACAACTGGTGTGTGGGCCTCGACCCTTGGACGCATCCCCAAACTGGAACTGCAGTGGACCTCGATCTTGGGACGCATCCCAATAACTGCAACCGACAACGGGGGCCTCGACCCTGGGACGCATCCCAATACCGCTGAAAAAATGGGCCTCGACCCTGGGACGTATCCCAAAAACTAAAGGTGGAGGGGGCCAACGGCCCTGGGACGCATCCCGATAACTGCAACCGACAACAGGGGCTCACGGCTTTGGGACACATCTCGATAACGTTGCCAAAATGGGCCTCGACCCTGGGACGCATCCCAAAAACTACTGATGATATGGGTTTACAACCCTGGGACGCATCCCCAAAAATGCTGATAAAATATGGGCCTCAACCCTGGGACGCATCCCCAAAAATGCTGATACTGATGTGGGCCTCGACCCTGGGACGCATCCCCAAACTGATACTAATGATTATGCTGAATGTGGGCCTTAACCCTGGGACGCATCCCCAAAAATGCTGATACTGATGTGGGCCTCGCCCCCTGAGACGCATCCCCAAAATTGATACATATGCTGATGTGGGCCTCGACCTTGGGACTCATCCCCAAAACTAATACTAATGCTGATATGTTGATGCTTCTAATCGGCTTTTCTTTGCCGCCTTCTTTTTTCTTCTTCAAAACCTGTGAATACAAAACAAACACAAAACGAATGCCAAAATGAGTTACGTGAATGTATGCATGCATGAGTTACCTTATCTCGTCGGGTTAGGCCTTCTGCCGAGTCTTCTATTTCTCAGGTAAAATACTGCTTCAATCTGTCCACGTTAATCGGCTCAGTGAACTCGTTACCTTCCAAGTCTGACAGTTTCACTGCCCCATTTCCCATCACTTTCTACATTATGTAAGGTCCTTCCCAGTTAGGTCTGAACTTTCCTCTCGGATCTATCGTCGACGGCCTCGACTGCTTAAGTACCAGATCGCCCTTTCTGATCTTGGTGGGGCGTACCTTCTTGTTGAATGCTCGGGCTAGTCTCTTCTGATACAACTGCATGTGATATAAAGACTTCGTTCTCATCTCATCCAGCAGTACTAACTGATCAAACCTCTATGCGTCCCATTCTTGTTCCGGTAACTCTGCCTCTGCTAATACCCTCATAGACTGTATTTCCACTTCCACTGGCAATACTGCTTCCATTTTATAGACCAAAGAGTAAGGCTTGGCTTATGTTGCTGTTCTTACTGATGTTCTATACCCCCACAAAGCATATGGTAGTTTGTCGGCCTAATCTCTGCAGTTTTCTGTCATCTTGGCTAAAATCGTCTTTATAGTCTTGTTGGCTGCCTCAACTGCCCCATTTGCTTGCGGCCTGTACGACGATGACTTGTGATGGCCTATCCCATATTTCTGTAGCATTGCTTTTGTTTCTCCCTGGAACTGAACTCCGTTGTCCGTCACTACATGATGCGGCATACCGTACCGAAAAATGAGATTCCGAGCTATAAACTTTGCCATCTGCCTTGCTGTAACAGTGCGGAATGATTCGGCTTTCACCCACTTTGAGAACTAATCTACTGCCACTACTATGAAGTGATGCACATTCGATGCATTCGGTTATGAGTTATGAAAGTGCTTTACCATCTTCTGTAAATGATTCAAATTGCCGTGTGCCTGACAATTATGACAGTGCTTTACCATCTTCGCACAGTCTGTCTCCATGGTTGACCAGTAAAAACCTTGTCTCACTATCTTGCGAGACAGATTCAACCCGTTCATGTGCGGACCACATACCCCGGCGTTTACTTCTTCCATTACCTGCTGAGCCACTTCTTTTCTCACACATTTCAACTGAATGCCGTTTGCTTGCCTCTTGTACAGTTCTCCTTTCAAAATCACATACTGGGAAGCTAACCTCTGAATGGCTATTCTGTCTTTTCTGCCTGCTCCCTCTGGGAGTTCCCCACGTTCCAGATACCTCTGAATGTCATAATACCAAGGTTCACCGTCATCGACCTCTATTTCCAGAATTCTCTCTATCTCATAAACATGTTTTCTTGCTGTTTTCAGTATCAACGGTCTCATCACTAAATTTTCTGGATTTTCCCAAGTCGCTGCAAGTTTAGCCAATGCATCTGCCATTTGATTCTCTTCTCTAGGTAAGTGTTGAAACTTACAATCGGGGATAACCTGTGCCAACTTTCTGAGGTAAAAAATGTAAGGTTTCAACCGTTCTTCTTTCAATTCCCATTCTCCTCGCATCTGTTGGACTACCAACATAGAATCTCCATAGACTTCCACACTCTTGGCCTTCAAGGCTATCAATGCAGTCAAACCAAAAACACATGCTTCATACTCGGCCATGTTGTTTGTTACTCTGAATGTCAACCTTTTGGCCAAAGGCAAGGTCTCTCCTTCGGGGGTCACTATCACAATCCCAATTCCGGCTCCCTTGTAATTCACTGCTCCGTCAAAATACATTTTCCATCTCTGAACTGTTATTGCTTGGATCTCTTCATCTGGAAATTCAAACTTATACTGATCCCCTTCAACAGGTTGTAATGCCAGAAACACTGCTACTGCTCGCCCTTTGACTACTTTGGTGGTGAGATACTCAATGTCAAACTCTGTCGGCAATACTAACCATCTGCCCAATTTCCCCATTAGCGAAGGCACTGAATGCAGATATTTCAGAAGATTCTCCTTTGCCACTACTTGGATCTTGTAAGACTGGAAGTAATGCCGCAATTTTTGGGAAGCTCATACCACTGCAAGACAGATCTTCTCTACTTCCTGATATCGAGGCTCATACGGGAGCATCTTCTTACTCAGATAATAAACTGCATGTTCTACCCCTGTCTCATCTGCCTGTACCATCATTGTCCCCAGTGCTTCTGATTTTATGGCCAAATACAATATCAAAGGTCTACCCAATCTCAGAGGTTTCAACACATGAGGCTTTACTAAGTACTCTTTGATCTTGTCGAAGGCTGCTTGACACTGCTCATTCCACTTTACCGGCTGATCGTTTCTCAACAGTTTGAAGATAGGCTCACACACTGACGTCAACTTGGCGATGAACTGACTGATGTACTAAATCTTCCCCAGGAATGCTCTGACCTCTTTCTCAGTCTTCGGTGCTGGCATCTCTGTGATTGCTTTGATTTTTTCAGAGTCTACCTCAATTACTCCCATTCCCACTGTATGCCCCATCAGTTTTCCTTATGTTACCCCAAACACACATTTCTTGTCTCTGATTTCACCATCATGTCATCCACATACACTTCAATCTCTTTGTGCATCAAGTCATGAAATAAGGTAGTGTCCATCCGTTGATACGTATGTCCCGCATTCTTGAGCCCAAACGGCATTACCCTGTAACAATAAGTACCCACCACTCGGTAACAAAGGCGGTCTTGTGCGTATCTTCCTCAGCCATGAGCACCTGATTATAACCTGAAAACCCGTCTGCAAATGAATACATAGCAGATAGAGCCGCACTATCAACCAGAACATCTATATGCGGTAGAGGAAAATCATCTTTCGGGCAAGCCTTGTTGAGATCTCTGTAATCCACACACATTCTGACTTTCCCATCTTTCTTCGGTACTGGCACAATATTTGCTAACCACTCAGGATACTTCACTACTTCCAGGAACCCCACATCTATCTGTTTCTTAACCTCTTCTCTGACCTTCTCGGCCCACTCAGGTCTCATCCGTCAGAGTTTATGTTTCACTAGCCTCATATTCGGATAAGTGGGTATTGTGTGCTGGGCAATGCTTCTGTCTACCCCAGGCATGTCCTCATAGGACCAAGCAAATACTTTGGCATATCTGACCAATACTTCTTCTAATTTCTCGCTCTCCTCGGAGGTAACTTCACTTGCAATCAGAATTTCCTTAGGGTTCTCAGATGTACCCAAGTTAAATGCAACAGTTCTGGCTGAACTGATATCAAATATGATTGATTCGTGTAGAGCAAATGGAAATGACTCAGGCAAGTAAGAAAAAGAAATGTCTTTATTATTGGATAGTGCAGAAGTACATTCAAACAAATCAGGAAGGTAAATGTCTTCCTCATCTATAGACACTTCTTCCTCTGCAACCAGGTTTTCTTCAGGCTTTTTATCCTCTCCCAGAGTCAGGCTCTCCAACTTCATCAATTCTTCTTCCCAATTCTCTGCCTATTCCACAACTTCTTCGGTCAGCAGCTTCTTGCCCAGCATCTCTTGGAAGATCTCGAAACCAGGCACCACAATTCCGTTAACTTCTATTGGTTCGGGCTCACCATGATACCCTGAAGCCTTTACAAAACAATCTGCCAGTTTCAACCCTTTCTTTTTAACTTTCGGCTTTTCTTCATCAAATTTGTACCCCAAACCCCTTCCAGTAGTTTGTCCTCTGAAGTCTGGCAGTTTTGAACCCTCACCCAGCTCGAACTTAATTTTTCCCATGATCCTAGCTACTTTAGGATCCACCCATTCCTCAAAAGTTACCGACACTTGGAACCTCGTGAAAGGTTGTATTTCCAAAGCAGCCACAACATTGTCTACCTCAGCTCGGATGGTGACAATTTCTCCTCCATATGGGAACTTAATCATCTGATGCATAGTGGAGGGCACACCCCCAAGCTTATGAAACCAAGGCCTTCCCAACAACAATGCAAAAGTGGCTGGGATGTCCAGCACTGTGAACTCAACTTCGTCCTCAATAGGACCAACCTTGACCGCCGCTACAAATGTACCCTCAACCCCTTGCTTACTGTCATCATAAGCCTTGATAGTCATACTAGAGGGATCCAGATCTGTTGTTTTCATACCCAGCTTGGCCAAAATCTTCGACGGGCACACATTAATGGATGAGCCGTCATCTACCATCACACAAAATGTCCTTTTACCCCTCACTTTAGCTCTGATAAACAAAGGTCTATTATGATTTCTCCCCTCAGTTGGGATTTCTTCCTCAGAAAAAGTGATTGCCTACAAAGCCTCCTTTTGCACTGACCCAACAAACATTGCGGGGTATGCATCCTTCGTTACTACTATTCTGCTTAGGGCCTCAACCATGGCCCGTCTGTGCTCCTGAGATGAACACAATAAATCCCAGATACTCACGTGTGCTCGGGTCTTCCTCAACTGCTGCAGCACTACATCTCCCTCGGTATTATCCCCATTTTCTGCCACTTCTCTTCCTCCAGTCAACACTTCTTTACCCTTATCTGTCATATCATTGTAGAAACGCCCGCTGCGTGTCATACCCCTCACTTCTTCTTCATCACTACTAGAGAAGTCTGCCCAGAAACTTTTCCCATGTTCAGTTTCATCTTCGCTGTTACTATCCCAAATCCCAAGGAAAACGGCTTGGAGGTCAAAGGATTTGTGGACAAGGTTCTCCGGTAGGCCAGAGTTTATCATATAGGTTGGTGGCGGGACAGAGTGGTAATTTGGCAAAGGATTCTGGTGTGTATTGGGGCGTTCCGTTTCAGGGTCAGGTATCTTTTTGGAGTCTATAAGGTCTTGGATTTCATGGTGGAGTCTGGCATAGTTGTCGGTATCGTGGCCTTTCTATTGGTGGAATTGGGAATATTGGTTTAGGTTGAGATGTGGTGGTGGAGGGTTTGGGAGTGGTTTGGTTTCTAGGGGTTTCAGAAGTCCTTGTCTCTTCAATTTCTCCAAAACTTTGGACAAGGGTCTACCCAAGTTGGAGAATCTCTGGTTTCGGATAGCGGCAATCTCAGCAGAAACGGGCTTTGTTCCCGATGTCCCTCCAATGGACCTCCTATTCAGACCATAGAATTTTCTATTCTCAGCCTCTTCTTCCTCAATATCTATGACAGTTTCCCTCAACTGTCGGAAGTCATTGATCATGGAGGTCATCCTCTTCAGTTTCCCATAGATGGAAGGCTTGGTGCCCTTATTGATCATTTTTATCTGGTCCTTCTCTGAGGGCCTGGTCTGCATCTTTAAGAGCTGGCTTCTCCAGCGGTCCACATACTCCTTGAAACTCTCTTTCGGTTTCTGCCTGGTGTTCTCCAGATCACGGAGTGACAGATCTATCTCCAAGTCCGTGACATACTGTTTCAGGAATGCATCAGCAAATTCCCTCCAATCTTCCCTTACTTTCTTCTCAAGGCTGTGATACCATACCACTGGTGCCCCCTCGAGTGACATTCCAAACATCTTCTGTACCTGTCGCTTTGTCAAACCCACAGAAGTCATAACTGATATATACTGACGAAGATGAACCCTCAGATCCCCATTCCCATTGAAATTAGCCATATCTGGCATCTTGAACTGAGTAGGCAAATGTTCTTCGAAGGTCATTGCCTCATAATCTAACAACTCTTCATGTTTACCCTTCATTTTGCGGGTAACTGTTTCAACCTAATCCCGAAGCTTCTGAAATTATGCCTGAGACCCAATCACTCTGCATGTTGCATATTATGCCATGTCATCATCAAAAGCGGGGATATCATCCCCCAACCCATTCGGAGGCTCCTCGCGGCTCACATTCTCAGAATTCCCCCCGGCACGAGGTACAGCCATACCAGCCATGGCAGTAGTCAAGGCTTGCAACTGTTCAGTATTTTTGGCGAGACCATTTTCCAATTGATCTATCCGGGATACCTCGTTATCGGATGTACTCATATCTGTTACCGGTCTTTTAGTGAGTCTTCCCTCTTTCCTAACCCAACAGGGATCTATGATGTCTTTTTGAGACATAGAGGGTGTTAACAGGATATATGTATGCATGAGATGAATGAGATGCATGCGATACAAGGAATATATCAACTTATTCAAGTTTTCACACAAATCGGCCCATCATCATTTTAGAAGCTTTTGGGCTAACTGTCATAGGAGTGAATTCGTCCCAGTTTAAATGGCCCAACAAGTTCACATCTCATGGAAAGAAGTCCAACTGTATCCAAATGATAATGTTCCTAAACACAAACATATAATGGCCCATTGGCGTTTTGGAAGCTTTTGGCCCAATCATCATAAGATATGTTCTTGTCCCAGTTTAAATGGCCCAACAAGCCCATACTTCATGACAAAAGGTCCTAATGGATCCAAATGACAATGTTCCCAAACACAGGCATACAAAATTAATTTCTACAGAGTGGCCCATCAACATTTCAGAAGCTTTTGGCCCAATTTTCATAGGATACGAACTCGTCCCAGTTTAAATGGCCCAACAAGTTCGTATTTCTGACAAGAGGCCCAATTGCATCCAAACGAGGATAGTCCACAAGCACAAGGAAATATTTGTTATAGGCCATAAACCCCGGTCTAAGTGTGGGTTTGCGAGAGTGTGGACAAAGACTCTCGCTGGCGAAGGATTGCCCACAACTAGGTCTCCCCACTCAAGGGTTTGAGCGACCAAGTGAGCGCACTTTTTTATACCTTATAGTACGTGCCAACGAGTTATGGTCTGTGACTGACTGTCAGATGGATTTCCCGTTGTAGATTCCCCAGAGGGAGGGTGGAGCGAGGCTCTCTTAAGTACCCTAGCCTCTTAGGCTCTTATCTCTTGGTGACAGGAATAAACAACGAGTCCTCCAAATTAGTCCATCACAATAGGCTACGAGTAAAGGATTATATAGGTGCCTTCACAGCTTTTCCTCATAGAAAGGTAGTGAATGAAGGAAGACACCAAACCATTACCCAGCCTTAAAAGTGCATTTTATTTAACCCTTTTAACCCACAGTAGACACGGTTAATTAAAGCACAAATCATAATATTACAAGACATTATTTCGGGGCCGATTCTCTATCCCCAGTGGAGTCGCCAGACTGTGGCACACAGAAACTAGGCGACGCATGCTGTCCTGGGCTCGGGGCCCGGTTGGGAGTACGGAGTAGCCCGCAGGGGACTAAACCGGAGAATAATTGAGTCGCCACCCGGTGTGAACCGGGAAAATGATTTAAGGCCGCACTCACCCCTTCCAAGGGAAGACCTCAAACCGTTGGGTTTGGAATGGTCCCTTACTTATGCCACTTGTAATAAAATGATTTGTGCAATAATCTAACCAAGCTTAAGCAACATATTTCCAAGGAAAATTTTACTCATAAGTTCGCATGCATAAAATAAACCATTATAACGACAATATCATACAATAATCTCATGACATACCTCAATTATATAATGCGGAAAATAAAGAACAAAACTAAACATAATGCGAATTCCCAACTCAAAATAAATGACTAATCATGCTTGAAAATGAACAACTAAATGGGCTAAATCATGCTTAAGAACCAAGTAGCATACTAACGGTCTAATCATGCTTGAATACCATCTCATGAATACATCAAATAAATAAAGGCAGGAATTCAAATAGTATGATTGATTATATAATACAAGAGAATCACCTAAGAAAACAATTATGCATGACATGTGATGAAAATGACTTAGTTCAGTGTATTCGCGTTCGTGTAGCGTTCGTAAACACGTTCGAACGTTAAACAGAAGGTTCTCGTTCGTGTGGCGTTTGATAACGCGTTCGAACAAGACCAGACATGATGAAACAAATGCATGGGCGTTCGAGAAGCGTTCGCAAACGTGTTCGAACGGTAAATAGAAGGTTCACGTTTGTATAGCGCTTGATAACACAGTCGAACAGGACCAGACTTGATGAAACAAATGCATGCGCGTTCAAGTAGCGTTCGCAAATGCGTTTGAACGGTAAACAAAAGGTTCGCATTCGTATAGCGTTTGATAACGCGTTCGAACGGGACCAGATAGAAAACATGCGTTCGTGCGGTGTTTTGAAATGTGTTCGAACGGGGTTACAGCTGTGACCTCCAAAATGCAGTAAACAACATGACACATAAATGAACGAATGAATAGATGACACATAATAAATAATAACAGGCTAAAAGGCGCGGCAAAGCATCGTGGTAAAGGATTTTAACCCCTCGAAATAGAGGAACTTTACTCTGACTTACTAAGCCCATGCGCAATGCAACATGATGCATGATTATGCAAGAAGATGACATATGAAAAAAAGCGAATAACGAAACGAAAGGCGCGGCGAAGTATCGTGGTAAAGGTTCTTTAACCCCTCGAAATATAGGACCTTTAATCCAACTTACTAAGCGCATGCGCATCACATCATAGTGCATATAAAAATAAAGATAACAATATCAGACTTCATATACCCTGTTGAAAATGGTGATTGAGCACCATTCACTTTTTGTAGAAATATTTGATATTTATGCAATATAATATTTATTTTATCATGGTTATTTATTTATTAATATGGTAAAACTCTTACTTTATTTATATAATGTAAATCTAATTGTTAGATTACTCTAAGAGTTAGAGATTTCGAGTTACACTCGGAACCTTATATAAATTTAGTAAAGACCCGAGAGTTACTACATATGGTGATATAGTTGCAAGAGTTGCAAATGGTGTTGAGAAATATCACGCATTCTCTCGAATATAAATTATTTCTAGTCTAGATATATTGACATGGGTCGGTCATTATATTGGTAAGACTAGTGCATTGTCTATATATGTAATGGACATATGGTTTGTCTCAACAGACTGTGAGCTTAGCGGAAGTTCGTATAGAAATGCAGATATTCATTAGTTGAATGAATATTGAATTAACTCATAAAAGATGACTAATAGATATTCCATAAAACTGTCAATAGTTATCTTTTCGAGTTGAGTAGTTATTGTGGTCCTTTTACTTGAGACACCACGGTGGTCTTGTGAGTGATCTTCTGTGCCTGATACCATGCATGTCAGAGACCTTTCATGGTCTGGCCTCTGGATGACTGTTAGGTATAGACCGATGCTCACGAAGATCGGTGTGTGTTAATATGAGGATTCGTCAGTCCATATGGTTGGATTATGTTTCCAGAAATTTTTAGAATATATTCCGGAAATCTTTTGGCCGAAAGTTCGTTGAAGAAATTGTTTCTTTGACATTATAAATAATATTCAAAAAAAGTTTTGCTATATTATTTATTAATGGAATATAAGAATGAAAAATTCATATATTGAGTAGATAAGGTTTTGACAGTATAACTATAACCTTACTCAATTGGAAACAGAAATGACGAAGGGATTATACATTAGCGTTTTTAACCTCGACTTGTATGGTTCGACGTGTCGTGTTGTTTTGTCATGATTTGTAGGTGGACAGGCCTTCATGAAATATGTATACAAATATATGAGATATATATGTATATATATACGTAACAACCGAACGTGAGCCTAGAGAGTTCCATTATATTGAGTTTACTCGTTGATCACTAGGGCGACCTCTCGTCAAATGTTGACAAAGTATTATTTGGGTATTTAGGATTAAATTGTTTAATCCGATAATTCATGAGATGAATTGAATTAATTAATTTTATATCAAGAGTTGATATAAGTTTATTGTATAATAAATGTAAATTTGATTTACATTAAATTAGTAATTAATTTGTGAATTAATTTAATAGTTAAATTAATATACAAAATTAATTACTTAGTTTATATAAATAAAGGTTTTAATTAATTAAAGTAACTAAGTTAAAGCTATTGAATTTTTTTTTTGGTTAAAGTAACTAATTCATTCAATTGCAACTAAGTTATTAAAGTTGGTGAGATTAATTAATTTAACCTTGGTTGAGTTAATTTTTTGAAATTTGTGGTGTAGGAAAAAGATTCCTTAAACCATGGTTTAATTAAAGGTAAATGGTTTGATTTTGTTTTTGATTATTTTAATTTATTAAAAGCAAAAACTTTTGCTCATTTTACAAGGCTACTGCCGTTGACCAATAAAAGAAAATGAGAACAACAAAAGGCTTTATGCTTTTCTTTTTCTTCACTCTCTCTGCCGAAACAAAACAACATCACAAATGAATTGCTTTTGCTCTCTGCCTGCCGAAAGAACAAGAGAAAAGAATTAATTTTGCTTTCCAAAATCAAGCCATTATTCTCACCAAATCATTACCCAAAATCTTATCAATAACATGGAATTAATCCTTAAGTGTTAAGGGTTAATTAGTGTTATTGATGCTTGATTTTCTTAGGGTTTTAAGAGTTAAAATTTGGGAAAAGTTGGGCTACTCTTGAGTGATCAAACCACCTTTTGATCACCAAGATTTGTTCCTTGAGTTGCTTAATTTGGTGGAGGAAGAAGAGATTGGAAAGGACTCAAAGCTTGGAGGACTTGGAAAAGCTTGGATGCAACCCTTCACAAATTGGCAAGGATTGAAAGAAATTGTTGGTAAAATTTAATTTGTAAATTTATTGTTCAATTTCTTGATGATTATTGTTGAGAAAAATTGTTGTGGATTTGTTGGATTAATAGGAAGCATGTTAGTGAGGAATTAGAAGCATTTGAGTGTTGAAAATTAGTATATAATTGATATGTTAATTTTGAATGCTTGGATTAATTTTTCCAAGAGTTGGAAAATTATTTTGTATGCTTGAATTAATTTTTTCAAGTGTTGGAAAATTAATTTTAGTATGTTTGGATTATTTTCAAGTGTTGGAAATAATTAGGATGCTTAGTTTTAATTTGTCAATAGTTGATAAATTGATTAAAGTGTGTTGAAATTTTTAAATGGACTTATGGTAATTTTTAATACATGAAAATGTTTTAATGCATTGGAAATTTTAAGTTTGTAATTAAAAATTTTAAACCCATTTTTTAAGGACTGCCGAAAATTAAAAAAATAAAATAAAATATTTTACTCTGCTCGCGATTTGATCTCGGGCGGGTTTCCGCTGCGCTCGGTTTTGTCCATTCCTCACACAACATACCCGATTGAACATATCTCATATTCAACCGAATATACATCATCCGGCGCAATAAAGCCTCGTGGTGAAGGATTTTAACCTCTTAAAATAGAGGAACTTTAATCGCACTTACTAAGCCCATGCGCAAACAACACAATACATATATAAAAAGTAAAGACAATGATATCGGACTTCGTGTATCCGATTGAACATATCTCACATCCAATCGAATATACATTATCCGATGCGGCAAAGCATCGTGGTAAAGGATTTTAACCTCTCAAAATAGAGGACCTTTAATCGCACTTACTAAGCCCATGCGCTTTATCTCTTTATAATGCATATAAAAATAGAAACAACGATATCAGACTTCATATACCCGATTGAACACATCTCACATTCAAACGAATATACATAGTCCGGCACGGCGAAGCATCGTGGTAAAGGATTTTAACCCCTCGAAATAGAGGACCTTTAATCGCACTTACTAAGCCCATGCGCTTGACCTCATCATTACTCAAAAAATAAGATGCAGAAAATAAATAACAACGATAAACAAATCAAGATAAAATAAAGTATGTGCCGTGTACTCAAGTGATATGTGGAGTTGTATCCCGAGTACAGATCATACTACCGTCTATTCAGAATCGGCTTTGAAATTTATGTCCGGGTTTCCATCCTATATACCACGAGAGGTGACACATTTTTCATTCATTCAAGGGCCACAATCATGCACTAATAAACGACTCACATGCGATAAAATGAAAAAAACTATTAAAAAGATAGATGGAAATAATAGGAAAAGTACCCTAAGGTCTAACCTTTTATTTGGATTCTCGGAAGTACGGTGCACGATCGTCGAAAAGGGGGGAATGCTCCGCAACTCCTCCGGTTCACAGGTTCACGCCTTTCCTCGCTGTTCCACTGCTCGAGCTACTGTTTTGACTCCGATTCGCTGCTGTTTTGCTACTGTATTTCTGCTGTATTTTGGTCACTGTTTTTTGGTGTTTTAGGCTACTGTTTTTGGGTGTTTCTAAATGCTTTAAGTGCAGTTTTTAGTTATTATTTTAGGGATTAAAAGTGCAGTTTTTTTAGTCTCTGGTTTAGGTGATTTAGGGGCTGTTTTTTAGGTATTTCGGTGATATGGGGCTGCTGTATATGGGCTATTTTTCGGTGATGTGTGCTGATGTATATGGGCTGTTTCGGTGGTGTTTCAGGTTGTAATGTTTTCGGTAATGGAGGGGTTTATGGGGCTGTGATTTTCTGCTAAGGGTGTAGGAGGAGAAGAGATATATTTGCTTGCTGTATGCGTGAATCAAGAGGCTTTTTTTTTCCTTGTTGTATGCGTGTGAGTCAGAGAGTGCAAGGGTTCGGAGAGTTTGTTTTTTTATAGGCAAAGGGGGTAGGGCTACTCCTTGCTTGACAAGGAAAGGGATTTGGCATTTAAGGGGGATTTGATTTGGTGTCAAACAAGGAAATCCTAAGATTGAGGGGGGACAAAATTAGTTCAATTTAGGAAGTCAATATATTTAATTTGTGTTGTTTAGGCATAATATTTGTTAAGTTAGGAATACAATATTTTTAATTAGGAATAAAAATATTCTTGATTGGGAATATAATTGGTTGATTGATTTTAATGTTTTATTTAATTTGGTATATGATTTAATTAATATTTTATTTAATTCCCATGTGTTAAATATGTGTTTTATTAATTGGGATGTGTTTTATGGGCTTTGGTGGGCTAATTGGGCTGGGGTGTGAGGCTAGCAACAAAACCAGAAATACCGACGCCGTTCGAACGCTGATTCGAACGCTACATGAATGCCCGAAATCGTTCGAACGTGTCCACGAACGCAGCATGAACGAAGACAGTGAACTTGCGAAATGAATCTGATGACGTACTTATTCTGAATTTCCCCTTCCGACGTCCGTTTCCCGCGGCTCCCGCGACTTAAAAGGTAGTGCCTCCAAATGAGACTCATCATCAGGTCTTACATGTAAAAATGCAGTGCCTACAGTAGGCACGGTGCTTTGCTTGAAGCCAACCATGTCTTGTAAATCTGTAAAAATGTAGTACTAGATACGTACATGTTCGGATAGTCCGACGACCGGATTTATTGCCAACATATCTGGGGATCTCATGGGTCGCTTCCCGAAGATTCACCGATGATGTATGACTCGTACATTATTAATCTGGGATTAATTATAAGAGAGATAAAATTAATCTAGGATTAATTACGGAGATATTTTATCTGAGATAAAATACTATTTAAAGAGAGAGAATGATTAATTTGGAATTAATCGATAAAATAATATATTCGATATATTATACGAAATTAGATTTCGACGCGGAATTAAAATTATATTTTAATTCGGGCGAACGAAATAATTTGGAATTAATTCGCTAGCGATGTGAATAGTAATTTTGCTAGACATAATTATTTAATTAAATTTGATTTAATTACGTCGCAACGAAAAATTCGTTAATTCGGAATTAGCAAACCCAAGCCCGGGAGTGTTTGCGGGGTCACTCGCATTTCAAATTTATGTGCGGCCCACAAGTCACATCATGCGTCACATCATTTGTCATTCTTATGATGGAAGTCACATCACTTGGATTGATGTGATGCCAGTCACTATTTATGAGTGATGTGAGTTGTTGGAAGGCTTAATTACCTTATACCTTTTTGGAAAAGAGTGAATTGGTATTTGTATTTTGAAAATCAAATACCATATACACAACACACAAACAAAAACCTCTCTTTCTCTCTCTCTCTCCCATTCGGCCAAGGGCCAAATTCTCTCCTTCTCCATTTTTGACAATGCCAAGAGTTGGAAGAAGAAAATGTGAATATTTGTTGCAAATTTTCCCAAGTGCTAGCACACATTAGGAGTCATACAAAGGTGATAGGGAAACCCACCCACGGGCATGGAATCCACACCCAAGCTTGGAACTTGACCGAAACTTGGAGAGCACAAAAGGGGAGCCATTGCCGAGAGCTTTATGGAGGAGCAAAAAGTTTTTCTGTTCATCGCATCAAAATTCGATCAATGTAAGTATGATTCCGCCATACTTCTTTATCGTATTCACACATTTAAATGCTTAAATTGATCTTGGTTTGACCTTAGAAACCCAACATCTTGATGTGCTTTTATCTGATACTTTGAGTAGTTGATCTATGTTAGACTCGTGAGCACTAAATTATAGGTTCTTACTAGTGAAAACCTGAGTAGTCGACAAGGTGACTAGTTGAAGAAATTGCGGATCGATGAATGACCGTTCGCATAGATTTTTATCCTGACTTGCTTGTTCTATGATGTGTAGTATGGTTAAAAATAAAAGAAAAGTCTCTAAAAAAAAACCACCAATAACCGATAAGCGTGAAGCTACCCATGGGCAAGTATTAGGACCACCATGAGGAGAAATACTACCTTAAAGGGTAGGTGTGTTGAAAAAAAAGAGAAGAAAAAAAAATGAAAGAAAAAGAGACAAAAGAAAAAGGAAACCATACCACATTGACCACATAAAAGCAATTGCAGAACATAATGAAGACATCTAGGTTGGTTTGACTTATCGATCCCAATTTTGAAACGAAATCATTGAGTTGGCTTACCTAGGAATCAAGCTGTAAAAGAACCTTTGCATACACACACTTTGAGTATGGCTTAGATCATTTATTCAAAAACTCAGATTTGAGTTGCATTGAGTGTTTTGAAGGTTCTCTGGTCTCATTACTGAGCATTCTTTGAGGACAATAATATGTATAATTATTAGGACTATTTCGTAGCTTGTAATGGAGTATGTTGATACGGAATGCCACACCACGTAGTCTACCTTGACCTAGTGCAAGTAGTGAGAGCAGAAACCTAAATCAGGTCTGGGTGCGACCAGTCTACCACCTCACGAATAAGGGACATAACAGGATCTTGAGCCATGGGACTAAAGAAAACTAAGCAATCACCAGAGTAGAATTGGTAGGAGGAAAAGCAGACCCAGGGGGCGACCAAAGACTTTTATATGCAAAAGGCATCAAAGAGCACAAGGAAGGCCTAACCCATCGGAATAGGAAATGCATCCATGCATACATGATACTTGTCACATACATCCATACTTGTCACATACATGCAATTTTTGTTTTGTGTTCGCAGGTTTTTATTGAAAAAATGGGGGGCAAAGACGAGCAAGTCAGTAACGGTTCAAAAATGAGCCACGTCTCATCAAGTAACGGTTCAAAAATGAGCAATCTCTCATCAAGTAACGGTTCAAAATTGAGCAATCTCTCATCAAGTAACGGTTTAAAACTGATCCATCTCTCCTCAAGTAACGGTTCAAAAATGAGCCATCTCTCATCAAGTAACGGTTCAAAAATGAGCCATCTCTCATCAAGTAACGGTTCAAAAATGAGCCATTTCTCCTCAAGTAATAGTTAAAAATGAGCCATCTCTCCTCAAGTAACGGTTCAAAAATGAACCATCTCTCATCAAGTAACGGTAATGAACCAGGGGCCAAGCACCGCACCACCACATCAACTCAGTTCGAAGCATCTCGCAAACCAGCAGGTAAGTACGACAGCCGACAAGCCAGGTAAGTAACAATGCATGCATAACTTTGATAGGGTTGTCACTGTCACACACTGCACAAGCCCCATCAAAGTGGGGGCGACTGTAGACACTGTATTTTTGCATAAAGCCCAATGATGAGCCTCGTATGGAGGCATTACCCGATAAGTTACGGAAGTTGCGGGAAACGGACTTTAGAAGGGAAAATTCAAAAATAAATACCTTGCCAAATTTAATTCCTTTGTTTAGCCTCGGGTTCACTGGATTGATCTCTATTTTAAAATTTTAGCCTCGGCCCAAAACCCTCACAACCTATGAAAAGCCCATTTCGCCCAAGCCCAAGCCCAATCCAAAAATAATTAAATCACATTTAAAACACATGTCTAAATTAAATCAAATCCCCCTTCCTAAATTAAATAAATCCCATTCCTAAATTAAATCAAATCCTCATTCCTAAATTAAATAAATCCCATTCCTAAATTAAAAATATTTTGAAATCAATCTCCACAAAAATTACACAAATTTATTTCCCTAAATGATTTAATTAAATATATCCCCTTTAATGCATGATTTTGTTTCCTTATTTTAAAATCCCATGCATGAAAAACCTTAGCACACAACTATAAAAATAACACAAAACCAACCCTATTCTATCCTTGGCTCGTCTCCCTTGGCTCTTTCTCACTCCTCACGGCTCACACACGGTAAAGCTATAAAGAAATAATAAACTTTAAAGCTCTCGACCACAAAACCTAGACTCTCCCTTCACGCCCTCTCTCTCTCTCTTCACTCATACGACCACTCACAAACCCTAACACATGGCATGGCTCTCTTCTATCCCTCTCAAACAAAACAAAGCTCACCGACACAACCCTTCACGAATCAAAAACCCTCCTTCACACGCAGAATCAACCAGCACGTAAAATAGCCCTTAGTACCGACAATTGTACTTTAACACCACACTAGCCGCCTCCAGCAAATCATTCTCTCTCGGTTTCACACAGTAAGCAGCCCTCATGCCACCATCACGTCTTCTAACTGCCCCCTCACCAAAAACTCAGACCCTACACGCCCCTTACCACAAAACACATAAGCCACATACACACAGTCGACACTCACACACATCTTGACCTAGTCATATTATCCCGATGACTGTAGTACTGAAGAGTACTAGTTCCGTATCCTACGTGATCATCATCTCTATATGACTGAAGTGATACTTCCATCTTGACACCACACCCAATACACTATGATTCTCAGTATACCCAGAAGAGGCATACATTATGATCCAATACAACTAATCTCTATAATCGGATAATCATGACCTAGTCATGCTTATGCTGAGATATCGCTTTTGCCAGCGGATTTGCAAGGTTATCATCTGAAATGATCTTTTGATATTGACATCGCCACGATGTATGATCTGCCAAATCAGATGAAACCATCGAAGTACATACTTGGATCATTGATGAAACCGTAATTCCTTAGCCTGTGATGTAGCCTAGCTCAGCTGCTAACAGAACTACTCCTAATCCAATTAGGAATTTTATAGCTCCAAAAATGCTTCTTTTGCTGCCTCAGCCGCAGCAATATATATTCCACTTTTGTTGTTGAATCGACAATAATATCTTGCTTGGAAGATTTCCAGCTCATTGTTCCGTTGTTCAAACAAAAAATATGTACCCTTATTGCGACTTATAGTCATCTTTATCGGTTAGGAAACTTGCATCGGTGAACCTAGTCACTTCAAGTTCTCATTCTCCATATCATAAAAAGCATCCTTAGTTCGTCTAAGATACTCAAGGATGTTCTTTACATCAATCCAGTGACCATCACATGGATCGGCCTGATTGTGACTCCACATGCTCAAAGCATATGAAACACCAGGTCGCATACATGTCTTTCCATGTACGAGTTCTCAGAGAGTGCCAACAACTTTTAGATCTATCCTAGTAGATCTTTATTCCTAGAATAAAGGTTGTCTCTCCCAAGTTTTTCATGGAGAATTTTAATGAAAGCCAAGCTTTCACCGATTGTTAACATGGGAATGTTATTTCCAAGAAATTATACATCATCAATGTATAGGACATCCAATGTCAGTTCGCTCCCACTAACCTTCTTATATGCACAAGAATCATCTTCGTTTTGAATGAAACCATATTGTAATATGATCTCATCAAAACATTGGTTCCAAGAACACAATGATTGCTTCAATCCATAAATGGATCGAATTAACTTGTAAACCTCGTTTGCATGTTTTAGTATAACAAAACCGTCAGGGTGTTGTGTAAAACATCCTCCAAAAGGTTTCCGTTAAAGAAACGGTTTTGACGTCCAGCTGCCATATTTCATAATCGAAATATGCAGCATTAACAAGCATTATCCGAATGGATTTAATCATGGCAACAAGTAAAAGGTTTCGTCATAATCAACACCATGTTGATGACGATACCCTTTCGCTACAAGCCTAGCTTTGTACGATTTGTATGTTGCCATCCATGTGAGTCTTCACCATGAAGACCCATTTGCTACCAATAGACACAATGCCTTCTGGTACATCAACCAGTGTCCAAACTTGGTTGGTATACATGGAATCCATTTCGGACTTCATGGCACTTTGCCATAAACCGGAGTCGATATCTTGTATCATTTCTTTATACGTAGTCCGTGTTAGTGTTCCTAGAACATTCATAGGATCTAATAAGCATGAAAAACAATTAATATGATCATTATAAGATGCGGAATAAACTTACAATGAATGGATAGAGCTTTAAAATTTTTGAGAGGATGAACCCCAAGTTCCAACCTTTAGATGATTCCAAGCTTTTGAGTAGTTTCCCTATCACTTTTGTCAACTTCCAAAGTGCTAGCTTTTGTTGATTTGAAAGCAAATCCAAGAGAGAAATGAGTAGAGAATTTCGGCCAAGCCTTAGGGAGTTCTCTAGGGTTTTTCAAGTTTTCATCTAATGAAAAGTATGTCTTACAAAGTGTAGAGATTTGGTTTTGTTATTTACCTTTTAGTAAAACCATTTCACCTTTTACCCTAAACTTGGTAGGTGTGGGTAAATGGTTTCAAAAAGAAAAACAAGGTAGTTGGGTGGTAGGTACACCTACCACACTTGGGCCCCACATATTTGAATTCAAAATTCAAATATCTCTACGAACATTTGTCGCGGCTCGGTTCCGTTTAATCCGATTAAACGAACTTCCGTCGCTAAATAATTAAATCTAATTTAATTAAATATTGATGCCTCGAAAATAAATTACGAACATCGTTACGAATTAATTCTAAATTAATTCGTTCGTTCGTATTAAAGTCTGACTTAATTTCCTAACGAAATCCAATTCGTATTAATATATCTAATATATTAATTTTAGCCCATTCAAATAAATTAAATAGAAAAATCAAATTTAACTATTAAAATTATTTTACCGATTAATTCGAAATTAATCACGTTCTCTCTCTACCGAACACATTTAATCCCAGATTAAATAAAGCCCTAATTAATCCCAGATTAATTTTCTTTCTCTCTCTCTCTATATTAATCCCAGATTAATTTAAGTCAACTATCATCGGTAAATCTTTGGGAAGCGACCCAAGAGACCTCTGGATATGTTGGCAGTAAATCCGGCTATCGGACTATCTGATTTAGTGCGTACCTCGTACCACGTGCTAACCGATTTACAAGACATGGTTGGCTTCTAGCAAAGCACCGTGCCTATCCAATTTCCAGAAATATTCTTACTGGAATATATAATCTATGACAGGCGTAGTATACGTCGTATTGCGTATCTCGATCCAGTATCTGATGTCACGTGCAAGGCCTGGGGCTGGAATAATGTCTGTCTCGTACGAAGCACATATCGGATATCAAGCAACTAGTCTCTTTGAATCGGATAATCATGACCTTGTCATATTATCACGATGGTTGCAACACTATAGAGAACTAGTTTTGAATCCCTGCGTGATCACGCAGGGATTCAAAACTGTTTTCCAAACTGCTTCCTTTGCAGCCTCGGCTGCAGCAATGTACTCTGCTTCTGTTGTTGAATCGGCAACAGTATCTTGCTTGGAAGATTTCCAGCTCAGTGCTCCGTTATTCAAACAAAATATGTACCCGGATTGTGACTTGTAGTCATCTTTATCGGTTGGAAACTTGCATCGGTATACCCAGTTACCTCAAGTTCTCCATCTCCATAGATTAAGAAAGCATCCTTAGTTCGTCTAAGATACTTAAGGATGTTCTTAACTTCCATCCAGTGACCATCACCTGGATCGACCTGATAACGACTGCACATGCTCAAAGCATACGAGACATCAGGTCGCGTACATATCATGGCATACATGATCGATTCGACTACCGAGGCGAATAGTATCTGACTCATGTTGTTTCTCTCATCTTGAGTTTTAGGACACATGTCCTTAGATAGAGTGATGCCATGTGACACTGGTAACAGTCCCCTCTTGGACTAATCCATGTTGAATCTTTTCAACACTTTGTCAATGTACGTGCTCTGGGAGAGTCCAAGCAGCTTTCTAGATCTATCCCGGTAGATCTTTATTCCTAGAATATAGGCTGCTTCTCTCAGATCTTTCATGGAGAATTTTAATGAAACCCAAGCCTTCACCGATGTTAACATGGGAATGTCATTGCCTATAAGCAATACATCGTCAACATAAAGGACAATAAAAGTAAGTGCTCTCCCACTAACCTTCTTGTATACACAAGGATCATCTTCATTTTGAATGAAATCATATTCTTTTATGATCTCATCAAAACGTTGGTTCCATGACCGCGATGCTTGCTTCAGTCCATAAATGGACCGATTTAACTTACAAACCTTGTTTGCAAGTTTAGGCACGATAAAACCATCAGGCCGTTACATGTAAACATCCTCCAAAAGGTTTCTGTTAAGGAAAGCGGTTTTAATGTCCATCTGCCATATCTCGTAATCGAAATATGCAGCTATAGCAAGCATTATCCGAATGGATTTAATCATGGCAACGGGTGAGAAAGTTTCGTCGTAATCGACACCATGTCGTTGACGATACCCCTTCGCTACAAGCCTAGCTTTGTACGTTTATACGTTGCCATCCATGTCGGTCTTCTTCTTGAAGACCCATTTGCAACCAATAGGCTTTACGCCTTCTGGTGCATCAACCAGTGTCCAAACTTGGTTGGTATACATGGAATCCATTTCAGACTTAATGGCTTCTTGCCATAAAGCGGAATCGATATCTTGTATCACTTCCTCATACGTAGCCGGTTCAGTATCCTCAATGAGATTAATATCTACATGAGGTGAGATCGGAAATCCATACCTCTCAGGTTGTATCCTGACTCTCTCCGACCTACGCGGTCCTTGTGTGATAGAAGATTGTGGTACAGTCTCATCCCGGATGGACTGTTCTTGTTCGGTTGAGGATTCTATGCCAGGAATAGTATCACTCTGATTTTCATCGAGTTCTACTTTCTTCCTACTAACCACTGCATTTAGGAATTCCTTCTCAAGGAAAACCGCATGTAGAGCAACAAATATTGTGTTCTCTCGTGGGTGATAGAAGTAATATCCTTTGGTTTCCCTAGGATATCCTACGAATAGGCATTTATCCGACTTGGGCTCAAGTTTGGTACCTTCCAAACGTTTGACGTATGCCCAGCATCCCCAAATCTTCAGGAATGAGAAACCAGGTTTCTTTCCTGTCCATATCTCATATGGTGTCTGTTGTACAAACTTTGACAGAACCTTATTCAAAATAAGAATTGCACTGTTTAATGCATATCCCCAGAAGGAAATAAGTAGCTCAGTGCGACTCATCATAGACCTTACCATGTCCAACAAATTTCAGTTTCTCCGTTCGGACACACCATTTAATTGCGGTGTTCCAGGAGGAGTCCAATGTGAAAGAATGCCATATTCTTTCAAGTAATCTAGAAACTCATTGCTCAAGTATTCGCCACCACGGTCCGACCGTAATGTCTTTATACTCTTGCCGGTCTATTTTTCAACTTCGTGTCGAAACTCTTTGAATTTCTCAAAAGTTTCCGACTTGTGTCTCATAAGATACACATAACCATAACGCGATGCATCATCCTTAAAGGTTACGAAGTATTCGTATCCACCTCTAGCCTGGCTAGACATGGTCCCACAAACGTCACTATGAACGAGGGCTAACAGTTCGGTGGCGCGTAACCTTTACCGCTAAAAGGTGATTTAGGCATTTTGCCTAATAAGTAAGATTCGCAGACGTCCTATGAATTTGGATCAAATCCGTCCAAGTACCCACTCTTCGAAAGTGTGGATATGTGAGTCTTGTTTATGTGTCCCAGACGACAGTGCCACATATAAGTTTCATCTTTATTACTTAGTTTGAGCCTTTTGTTTGTTACATTATATGTTTGAGATTGATTTATATTCAAAATATAAAGATCATTATTAGCATCAGCAGAACATATCTCAAAATCATCTTTATAAACAAAACACCCAGTGTTTCGGAATACAAAAGTGTACCCGCATTGGGTCAAACAAGATACAGAGATAATACTCCTAGTCAAACTAGGTACATAATAACAATCATTAAGTTCAAGTACATGCCCCGAGGGCAGCTCTAAAACAAAAGTGCCAACGGCCAAAACGGCGACAGGTGCCCCATTTCCAATGCGTAGATCAATCTCCTCTGAGGCCAGTCTCCTGCTAATCTGCAGATCCTGCACATCAGTACATATATGAGTACCACAACCAGAATCAAAAATCCGATTTTTTTAAACTAGAAGTAGTCATGTTTATCTCTATAACAAACATACCTGAAGCCTGTGCCTTGCCCGTTTTAATCTCCTTCTGGAACGCCTTGTACTCGCGGCAGTCACGCTTCTAGTGACCCCGCTTGCCGCACTGGAGGCAAACATCCTGAGATTTGTCCTTAGGCTTCCCAGAAGCCCTTGATGATTTGGCCTTGCCCTTTCCTTTATGCTTCTTCTTCTTCACACCTCCAGTTGCTTTGAGCCCAGCCCTCGGCGTATGAGATGTCGAAGCAAAGTGCGCCTCGCGCTTGTTGCCCTTAAGCAGCTCTTTCTCAGCTTCCTTGAGAACCGACAATAAGTCTCCAAGAGTATCATCAGTGTTCATCAAATTATAGTTTATGATGAACTGTCTCCAAGTGTCGGGGAGAGATTGCAGCACCATATCTATGGTAATCTCAGCCTCAAAGACTATCCCCATCTCAGCTAGCTCATCTATGTCTGTAATCATCTGTGCCACATGGGACTCAACAGACATGCCTTCTGACAAACGCGAACGAAAGAGCTTATTTACTAACTCATATCTCTGTGACCTACGGTTAGATCGGTGAAGATCTTGCAACCTTGCCAACATGTTATAGGGATCCAAGTCTCTGTTCTGTCGACGGAAATGCTGAGTCATAGAAGCAAGCATAATAGACTGAGCAGTATCACAATCATCGCTGTGAGTCTTCCAAATCTCCAGCTCAAGTAGCTCATCAGGTTTGGCTTAGGCCCAAGGGTCTCTGTATCGTATATAGTAGCCTCTTGGCTCCAAGGACTATCCTTAGATTCATTTCCCAATCGGTAAAGTTCGTGCCCTTGAAGACATTTTGCCATGATAATGTCTCAGACATTTCCTTTTCCAGTCATCTTGGCTATGATAGTCCAACTATCTAGTCAACGATATTTGGGTACAGTCTAACTGTTACAAGAAAAATAACATTGTATTAGTCCAACTAAAATAATTTTGACGAAATAAATTTGAAACCGCGTAAAGCTAAGTATCTGAATGAAATTGAAAATTCAATACTAGCCTCCCACTATTTTTCGGCGAGTCTCTAACCCTCTATCGAGTACTCGGGAAACCTAGTTTCCTAGTGGGCTAGGATCCCGTTAAATAACATACAACCTTGACTTTGGCCAACAAGCTGTATGATATTTAACAAGGTAGATCTTTAAGATCAATTGGATCTCATCCAATTCCTAGATCCGGTAGGTGGACCTCCAAGTCCTAAACATATATACAATATATATGTCAATATATCCAATATATTTTCCTAACCTTTTTCCTCTGAATCAACTAAGCCTTGGCTTTGGCACAACAAGCTTAATGATTCCAGTTAAGCGGGACCCATTGACATGGAAAGCTTCGTAATCAATATCGATGGACAAGAAGTGATCTTGACTTTGGCCAACAAATCACGACTTGGACAAGACACTGATATGGAACAAAACTCTTTGATTCAAACACATCCTCAATTGACAAAGGTCTTGACTTTGGCCAACAAACCAATGCCAACTTTGGATATTGAGTAAGAATCACTCAACGGAAGGAAAAACGTTTAATATGTTTTTGAGGATTTTCGCGTAATTGGCAACCAATTAATTATCTTTGATTAGGTCTCATCATACACCATTAAGCATGCTTCTAAAACATCATAAAGCACGTAAAGTAAATTAATAGCGATATGCGGATGGATATGTAACATATTGTTCATAGAACAAATCACTCACTTTCCTCTCCCCAGATAGAACTATTCTATTCTTACCCAATTACATAATACAATAATAGAAACCTCATTTTCATTGAGGGGAATTAGGTGAGAAGAGAATACAAAGAGATAATAAGAGATAAGGCTGGACACGCAGGTCCAATTTATAAATTCCAAATTTACAATAATTTCCAAAATTACCCTTTCCCTTCTAATATCCATCCGATATACGCTATTCATTCATCACATTCATGTAATAATACAAAGCATGTATTACAACCAATCTAATCCAATTAATCAGTCTTTAATTATGTGACCATACAATGTTCAAACAATGATTTGATTTGCAAGAGTCAAACTCATTTAAGAATAAATACTCAAAGTAAGTATTCTTGAATTATATTGAACTACAATTTTAAATCCAATTATTTGTATTCAATATTAATTCCAAATTAAATACATACACTAATTTATTTGCCTTAAAGACTTGGATTCCAAATCCAATCTTAATGGGTCTCAAAGGCCCAATAACATCCAATATCATTTTAATTAAAGTCCAATGGGCTTTTAATTGATTCTTAAGGCATGGGCTTTGGCCATAATGGATCAAACCCAAAATGCCAAGGCCCAATAGGAATCACCCTATTGCCAACAAATCAATTTATGCCCATTAGGCCCAATTAAAATCTTTAAAGGGTCAAGTGATGTATTTGGACTTTATGGAATTGGTTTTGGGCCCAAATGGATCAAATCCAAAAGTCCAAAACCAAACTTGGTCAAACCAAGCCCATTAGGCCCAAATACACACTTTTAGCCCAATTCATTTTAAAGGCATATTATCATAATTATAATATTCCAAATATCACAATTATTTTAATTAAAGTGTATTAGCCATAATTAATTAATTAAACTCAATATTTCCAAAATATCAATTAACTTAATTAATCATGCTTAATTCAATAATCCATGCTTAACATAAAATCAAGCCAAAACAAATCACAACATGCTTGACACAAATTGAAATCTAAAAACATCATTTCATGCTCAACATGCTCTTTCATTTCAATATGAACATTATTGACATTGATTCTAATCAAATTAAACCAACTATCAACTTTTAAACATGCATCAAAACACATTATTTCATGCT
Source organism: Zanthoxylum bungeanum (assembly GCA_019454045.1). Taxonomy (NCBI): domain Eukaryota; kingdom Viridiplantae; phylum Streptophyta; class Magnoliopsida; order Sapindales; family Rutaceae; genus Zanthoxylum; species Zanthoxylum bungeanum. The sequence continues at coordinate 67,161 of SKCR01000074.1, forward strand.
ACAAAAATGAAAAAACTGCAGTGCATATTACAGTGAGTTTCGGCCTCCTTAAGGATTTTTTATCTTTTGATTCTTTTGATTTATTTCAAATCTAATCATGCATAACTCTAAGTTATCATGTTTTAAACATACTCAAAGCATAAATTTTAAAGAATCATGCTCAAATCATCAAAGCCAAAAATTTTAGGTTCAAGAACCCTAGAATTTTTCATGCTTAAATTAGGCTCATGATACCATTGTTAGTGTTCCTAGAACATTCATAGGATCTAATAAGCATGAAAAACAATAATATGATCATTATAAGATGCGGAATAAACTTACAATGAATGGATAGAGCTTTAAAATTTTTGAGAGGATGAACTCCAAGTTCCAACCTTTAGATGATTCCAAGCTTTTGAGTAGTTTCCCTATCACTTTGTCAACTTCCAAAGTGCTAGCTTTTGTTGATTTGAAAGCAAATCCAAGAGAGAAATGAGTAGAGAATTTCGGCCAAGCCTTAGGGAGTTCTCTAGGGTTTTTCAAGTTTTCATCTAATGAAAAGTAAGTCTTACAAAGTGTAGAGATTTGGTTTTTTTATTTACCTTTTAGTAAAACCATTTCACCTTTTACCCTAAACTTGGTAGGTGTGGGTAAATGGTTTTCAAAAAGAAAAACAAGGTAGTTGGGTGGTAGGTACACCTACCACACTTGGGCCCCACATATTTGAATTCAAAATTCAAATATCTCTACGAACATTTGCCGCGGCTCGGTTCCGTTTAATCCGATTAAACGAACTTCCGTCGCTAAATAATTAAATCTAATTTAATTAAATATTGATGCCTCGCAAATAAATTACGAACATCGTTTACGAATTAATTCTAAATTAATTCGTTCGTTCGTATTAAAGTCTGACTTTAATTTCCTAACGAAATCCAATTCGTATTAATATATCTAATATATTAATTTTAGCCCATTCAAATAAATTAAATAGAAAAATCAAATTTAACTATTAAATTTATTTTACCGATTAATTCGAAATTAATCGCGTTCTCTCTCTACCGAACACATTTAATCCCAGATTAAATAAAGCCCTAATTAATCCCAGATTAATTTTCTTTCTCTTTCTCTCTATATTAATCCCAGATTAATTTAAGTCAACTATCATCGGTAAATCTTTGGGAAGCGACCCAAGAGACCTCTGGATATGTTGGCAGTAAATCCAGCTATCGGACTATCCGATTTAGTGGGTACCTCGTACCACGTGCTAACCGATTTACAAGACATGGTTGGCTTCTAGCAAAGCACCGTGCCTACCCAATTCTCCAGAAATATTCTTACTGGAATATATAATCTATGTCAGGCGTAGTATACGTCGTATTGCGTATCTCGATCTAGTATCTGATGTCACGTGCAAGGCCTGTGGCTGGAATAGTGTCTGTCCCGTACGAAGCATATATCGGATATCAAGGAACTAGTCTCTTTGAATCGGATAATCATGACCTTGTCATATTATCACGATGGTTGCAACACTATAGAGAACAAGTTTTGAATCCCTGCGTGATCATCATCTCCATATGTCTGAAGTGATATTTCCATCTTGACATCACATCCAATACACTACGATTCTCAATAAACCTAGAAGAGGCGCACACAGAACCTATTAAAGCCCTGGACGACCAAAACGAAAGTTTACCGATTGTCGCAAGTACTAGCGATGCAAGTCTCAGGTTAAGACCAAATACACCTACCCTGAAGCGGACTCCTATAAACACATATACATACTACCAATGGGATTCCGCGGGGTCTATCCAGAGCGAAGCTGTTTTCCATACCATCGGTAAAAAAAAACCTCCTATTGCACTTGCATAAGTATCCAATACTTAAACATATGAGAACTGTGCCGTTATGCCCTCACAACGTGCACAAGTGCAATACTAGTCTATTCCGCATTATCGATGTCCAGTCTCGATAATACTACGACTAGGGATATTTAATGATTAAACCTTTATGGATTGATACTGTCTCATATCATCTCAATCCGGAACTAATCATAAGGACTTCTACCATTTCTATATCAAAGTAAATTCATTACAAAAAGGTAAAAGCCAATTTCATTACTACATAGTTATTTAGTACAAAACACAATGTCTTTTACAAACAGTGACGCTATGGGTCATAATTGTCTAACAATCTCCCACTTGGCCTATAGCCAGTCACTCAAGCATCTAACACCTGAACTATGTATATGTCTCTCAAACTTCTGCCGTGAAATAGCTTTCGTCAGCGGATTTGCAATGTTGTCATCTGATGCGACCTTCTCGATCTTCACATCGCCACGATGTATGATCTCACGTATCAGATGGAAACGTCGAAGAACATGCTTGGATCATCGATGAGACTGCGGTTCCTTAGCCTGCGCTATAGCCCCGTATTGTCACAATACAATGGAACAGGGTTAGCTACTAACGGAACTACTCCTAATCCAATTAGGAATTTTCGGATCCAAACTGCTTCCTTTTAAGCCTCGGCTGCAGCAATGTACTCAGCTTCTGTTGTTGAATCGGCAACAGTATCTTGCTTGGAAGATTTCCGGCTATCGGACTATCCGATTTAGTGCGTACCTCGTACCACATGCTAACCAATTTACAAGACATGGTTGGCTTCTAGCAAAGCACCGTGCCTACCCAATTCTCCAGAAATATTCTTACTGGAATATATAATCTATGTCAGGCGTAGTATACGTCGTATTGCGTATCTCGATCCAGTATCTGATGTCACGTGCAAGGCCTGGGGCTGGAATAGTGTCTGTCCCGTACGAAGCACATATCAGATATCAAGCAACTAGTCTCTTTGAATCAGATAATCATGACCTTGTCATATTATCACGATGGTTGCAACACTATAGAGAACTAGTTTTGAATCCCTGCGTGATCATCATCTCCATATGTCTGAAGTGATATTTCCATCTTGACATCACATCCAATACACTACGATTCTCAATAAACCTAGAAGAGGCACACACAGAACCTATTAAAGCCCTGGACGACCAAAACGAAAGTTTACCGATTGTCGCAAGTACTAGCGATGCAAGTCTCAGGTTAAGACCAAATACACCTACCCTGAAGCGGACTCCCATAAACACATATACATATTACCAATGGGATTCCACGGGGTCTATCCAGAGCGAAGCTGTTTGCCATACCATCGGTAAAACACAACCTCCTATTGCACTTGCATAAGTATCCAATACCTAAACACATGAGAACTGTGTCGTTATGCCCTCACAACGCGCACAAGTGCAATACTAGTCTATTCCGCATTATCGATGTCCAGTCTCGATAATACTACGACTAGAGATATTTAATGATTAAACCTTTATGGATTGATACTGTCTCATATCATCTCAATCCGGAACTAATCATAAGGACTTCTACCATTTCTATATCAAAGTAAATTAATTACAAAATGGTAAAAGGCAATTTCATTACTACATAGTTAATTTAGTACAAAAACACAATGTCTTTTACAAACAGTGACGATATGGGTCATAATTGTCTAACAGTCCGTTCATCTCCCTCAATAAGATTGACATCTACATGAGGTGAGATCGGAAACCCATACCTCTTAGGTTATTTCCTGACTCTCTCCGACCTACACGGTTCTTGTGTATTTGAAGATTATGGTACGGATTCATCCCTGATGAACTGTTGTGTTCCGTAAAGGGATCGGTGCCTGGAACAATATTACTCCAATTTTCATCGAGTTCTACTTTCCTCCCACTTACCACTGCATTTAGGTATTCCTCTTAGGAAAACCGCATGGAGAGCAATAAATATCTTTGTTCTCTTGTGGGTTGTGGAAATTGGTTTCCCTAGGATAACCAATTACAAATATGCACTTTTCCGATTTGGGTTTTAGTTTGGTACCATCCAAACATTCAATTATATGCTCATCATACCCAAATCTTCAAGAATGAGAAACTCGGTTTCTTTCCTGTCCATATTTTATATTGGGTCTGTCCAACAGACTTTGTCTGAACCTTATTCAAAATAAGTATATCACTATTCAATTCGTATCCCTTGAAGGAAATTGGTAGCTCTGTGCGACTCATCATTAACCTTACCATGTCCAACAAAGTTCGGTTTTTTCGTACGGACACACCATTCAATTGAGGTGTTCCGGGAGGAGTCCATTGTGAAAGAATACCATACTCTTTCAACTAATCGAGAAACTTATTGCTAAAGTATTTTCTACTACGGTCCAATCGTAATATCATAATACTTTTGCCCGTATATTTTTCTACTTCGTGTCGAAACTCTTTGAATTTATCAAAAGTTTCTGATTTGTGTTTCATAAGTTACATATAACCATAACGCGATACGACATCCGTAAACGTTACTAAGTATTTTTATAACCACCTCTAGCCTAGCTAGACATGGGCCCACATACGTCACTATGAACGAGGGGTAAACAGCTGTTGGACAATTATGACCCATAGCGTCACTATTTGTACAGATCATGGTGTTGTTGTACAAATTAACTATGTGACAAAGGAGATTGTTCTCTTATCATTTGTGATTAGATCACCAAGATGTATAAATGATATGAGGTCCTTATGATTTGTTCATGGATTGAGAATGATATGAGACAGTATCAGTCCATGAAGGATAAATCATTAAATATCCCTAGTCAGAGTATTATCGAGATTGGACATCGATAAATACATAAAAGACTAGTATTACACTTGTGCGCATTGTGAGGGCACAAACGACATAGTTCTCATATATTTGGGTATAGGATACTCATGTAAGTGTAATAGGAGGTTGTGTTTTATCGATAGTACGGGAAACAGCTTCGCTCTGGATAGACCTCCTCGGAATTCCATTGGTAGTATGACTATGTGTCTATGGAAGTTCGAAATCAGGGTAGGTGTATTTGGTCTTAACCTTAGACTTGCACCGCTAATACTTGCGACAATCAATATACTTTGGTTTTGGTCGTCCAGGGCTTTAACAGGTTATGTGTACGCCTCTGCTGGGTATATTGAGAATCGTAGTGTGTTGGGTATGATGTCAAGACGGAAGTGTCACTCCAGTCATATGGAGTTGATGATCGCGTAGGGATACAGAACTGGTTCTCTAAAAGGTTGCAACCATTGGGATAATATGACTTGGTAATGATTATCCGATAATAAAGAGACTAGTTGCTCGTAATCCGATATATGCTTCGTACGGGGCAGACACTGTACCAGCCTCAGGCCTTACATGTGATCATCTGATACTTGATCGAAATACGCAATACTACATATACTACGCCTGATATAGATCCTTATATTCCTGTAAGGATATTTCTGGAGAATTGGGTAGGCACGGTGCTTTGCTAGAAGCCAACCTTGTCTTGTAAATCGGTATAAACGTAGTACTAGGTACTTACGTGTTCGGATAGTCCGACGACCGTATTTATTGCCAACAAATCCGGGGATCTTGTCCAAGACTGGCATTGTGTAAAGTATCCATCCGCATATCATTATTATTTATTCATATGCGCTTTATTATGTGTTTAGAATGCATGTTTAAGGGTGTATGATGATGAGACCTTAACAAAGATAATAAATTGGTTGCCAATTTGCACGCGAAAATCCCTCGCAAAATATTAACCATTTTTCCTTCCATTGAGTGATTCTTACTCAAGATCCAAGACTGGCATTGGCTTGTTCGCCAAAGTCAAGGCCTTTATCCGTCAAAGATGTGTTTGAATCACGAAGGCTTTGTTCCATATTGGTGTCTTGTCCAAGTTGTGGTTTGTTGGCCAAAGTCAAGACCACTTCTTGTCCATCGACATTGATTACAAAGCTTTCCATGGTCAATGGGTCGCGCTTAACTGGGATCACTAAGTTTGTTGTGCCAAAGCCAAGGCTTAGTTTATTCAGAGGAAAAAGGTTAGGCAATATATTGGATATATTGGCATATATAAGATATATGTTTCGGACTTGGATGTCCCCCTACTGGATCTAGAAATTGGATTGGATCCAATTGATCTTAGAGATCTACCTAGTTAATTATCATACAATTTGTTGGCTAAAGTCAAGATTGTGTGATATTTAACGGGATCCTAGCCCACTAGGAAATACGGTTTCCCGAGTACTCGACAGAGGGTTAGAGGCTCGTCGAAAAATAGTAGGAGGCAAGAATTGAATTTGCAATATTCGTTTAATTACTTGCCATACGCGCTCAATCAAATATCATTCGTCAAATAAATTAAATGTTAGTTGGACTAATATTTAAATTGTTGTTTTAAAATAGTTGGACTATATTCAAACTAATTAAATTATAATTGATTAAATAGTTGGACTATAATAATCATTATAATAAATAGTACCTAAATCGTTGATTAAATAGTTGAACTATTAGAATCAAGATAAAATTGAAAGAATGACATTTAAAACATAATCCTAGGGAAAATGTATTTAAATGGTTTAATTTTCAAATTGGAAAATAATTTCAGGATGGTCCTGGAAAAACTAATAAGTTACTTTATTTGATAAAATAACATAGTAGGCCTAAGCTCGAAGTTAAGCAAATAGAAGAGCATGATCTTTGGAAGATTCATGTGATGATAATTTTAGTGCTTAATCCATTAAGCTTGTCGCATTAGACTCCTTAATTTCTTAATCAGAACTAAGGATTAGATTCTTAAAGTATGATAAAGAAATTGAAGGATCTTCATAGATCTACTTTTAGATCTAGAAGTACTAAATTGCAATAAATAACTCTTGGAGAATTAATGACTATTCTCAAGGAGACAAAGTCAAACTTTGCAATAAGGCAAGAAGCGCAAGGTGTACCTTACTTCGATATTCTAGAAGGCCTAGGCTAGACCAACGGCTTTTGGAATGTGGAAAAGGACAAAGGCAAAATCATTATAATCTTCTAGGAAGATAAAAGACATATCCCAAAATGTCTGCCTAAATTGTAGCAAACGGGATCGCGGAAGCGTGACTGCCGTTTGGACAAAGCAGACATGAAGGAATTGAAGACGGGCAAGGCTCTGACTTCAAATATGTTTGTCATAATTATGTTCATTACTAGTATTGAAATTAGATTTTAAATACTTAGTGTGATACATAAATATATATTGATGTTCAGAATCTGTTATGAGCAGGATACTGACTTCAGTTGAGATTAATCTTCAAATTGGAAATGGGACAAAAGTCACTATTTTAACCGTAGATACCTAAGTTTAGGAACTACCTTCGGGTGTGTACCTAAATTTGGAAACTGTTATAATGTAACTAGTTTGACTATATACATTATCTCTATGTCAGTGTTTAATCCGTTGCGGATTTACCTTTATATTCTAGAACACTAAAGTGTTTTATTATATAAAGATGATATTGAGATAAACACATTATATGTGAATAACAGCATTTATATTTTGAATATAAATATATCTCAAACATATAACATGACAAACAAATAGCTCAAACTGATTTGATCAGAATAAACATATTATGGCATTGTTGTTTGGGACACAATTAAACAAGACTCGTATATCCACACTTTTGAAGAGTGGGTACTCGGACTGATTTGATTCCATTCAAATAAAGTCTACGAATCTAGCTTATTAGGTAAAGTGCCTAAAACACCTTTACTTGGTAAAAGTGCAAGTGCCACCGATCTGTTAGCCCTAGTTCATAGTGAAGCAAGTGGGCCCATCTCTAGCTAGGCTAGAGGTGGATATGAATATTTCGTGACCTTTACGGATGTGGCATCGCGTTGTGGTTATGTGTTTCTTTTAGAACACAAATCAGAAACTTTTAAAGTTTCGACACGAAGTAGACAAACAGATCGACTAAACTATTAAATCGTCACGGTTAGACCATGATGAAAATACTTAAGTAATAAATTTCTAATATACATGAAAGAGTATAGTATTCTTTCAATGAGGACTCCTCCCAGAACACGTCAATTTGACGGTGTGTCTGAACAGGATAAACCAAATTTTATTGGACATGATAATGTTAATCATGAGTCGCTCTGAGCTATCATTTCCTTCAACGGATAAGCTTTAAATAGTGCAGAACTTATTTAGAATAAGGTTCCATAAAAGTCTGTTTGACAGATTTCATATTAGATATGAATAGGATAGAAACTGGGTTTCTCATTCCTAATGATTTGGGAATGCTAGGCATATGTTTGGATGATACCAAACTAAAACCCAAATTGGATAAGTGCCAATTGTAAGTTATCCTAGGGATACCAAAAGTATAGTACTTATACAACTCACTAGTGAACAATTTAATTGTTGCTCACCATGCGGTTTTCCTAAGAGGAATGCCTATATGCAGTGGTAAGTGGGAGGATAGTAAAACTCGATGAAAATCAGAGTAATACTATTCAAGGCACCGAATCCTTAATGGAACACAAATAGTTCATCAAGGATGAAACTATACCAGTAATCTTCGTATACACAAGAAACGCGTAAGTCGGAGAGAGTCAGAAAACAACCTGGGGTATGGGTTTCTGATCTCACCTCATAAAGACGTTAATCTTTTGAGGTATACCAACTGACTACGTATGAGGAAGTGATACAAGGTATCGACTCCATATTATGGCAAAGTGCCATAAGTCCAAAATGGATTCCATGTAAATCGACTATGTTTGGACACTAGTTGATGTACCAGAAGGCATTGTGCCTATTGGTATCCAGATAAAATATCTCTGTAATTAATCCGATTGGTATCCAGAAGGATAGTATGACTAGGTCATGATTATCCGATTACAGAGACTAGTTGCTAGTGATCCGATATATGTTTCATACGGGGTAGACACAATTAATTTGGAATTAATCGGTAAAGTAAATTTAATAATTAAATTGGATTTTACTATTTAATTTATTTAATTGGGCTAAAATAGTATATTGGATATATTAATTGAAATTGGATTTCAATACAGAATTAAAATTGGATTTTAATTTAAGCGAATGAATTAATTTGGAATTAATTCGTAAGTGACATTCGTAATAATTTTGCTAGGCATTATTATTTAATTAAATTGGATATAATTACGTCACGACGAAAAATTCATTTAATCAGATTAAATGAACCCGGGCCCAAAGTGTGTTGCATAAGCCAACTAAATTTGGAATTTAAAGTGGTGGGACTCACTTTACTTATATCAAATGTTTGACATTTGATGGAGGTAGTTGGGCTTTAAATTAAATGAAACCATTTACTTTTTACCTACCTTGTTTTTGGAAAACAATTTCTTCTACTTGGTTTTGGAAACCAAAAAGAAAACACAACACAAAATTTCATCTATCCCTTTTTTTTCTCTCTACATGGCCGAAACTTGCTTCTTCTTGGAGGAGAAAATTTTGTTTCATTTTGTTCAAGCTAGCACTTAAAGGAGTCAAAGAAAGGTGATAGGGAAACTCACCCAAGAGTTTGGAACTCAACTTCAAGCTTGGAGCTTCTACATCCAAAGGAGAATTTTTGAAATTCCATCAACCAATCAATGTGAGTATTTCCGCAACTCCACTTGATATTCACACACAAATCATTGTTTAGGATCCTTGGGTATGTCTAGGACACTAACAATTCTCACTCAATATACTCCTCCAGGTACTCCACAGCACAATGGAGTGTCTGAGTGGAGAAATCAGACTTTATTGGATATGGTCCGAACTATGTTGAGTTTTACAGACTTGCCCTATTATTTATGAGGCTATATTCTTTTAACAGCTGCACATCTTTTGAATAAGATTCCTTTAAAAGCTAAACCTATGACTCCATATGAGATATGGACCGGTACAAAACCAAATCTTAATTATGTTAAGGTTTGGGGTTGTCCTGCCTATGTCATGATAGGTCAGCAAGATAAGCTTTCTCCTCGATGGCAAAAGTTTAGGTTTTTTGGTTATCCTTGAATACGAAAGAAAATCTGTATATGATATCGAGTATCGAAATGTGTTCGTAGCTCGCTTCGCAAAATTTCTAGAGGTATAATTTTTGTCAGAAGGTGGTAATCATAGACAGATTGAACTTGATGAAGTCCAACTTGAAAAAAATGATCTAACGGAGGAACCTGGAGTTCAAGTAGATGAAGAACCTGTTGGACAATTATGACCCATAGCGTCACTATTTGTACAGATCATGGTGTTGTTGTACAAATTAACTATGTGACAAAGGAGATTGCTCTCTTATCATTTGTGATTAGATCACCTTAGATGTATAAATGATGAGAGGTCCCTATGATTTGTTCCTGGACGGAGAATGACATGAGACAGTATCAGTCCACATAGGATAAATCATTAAATATCCCTAGTCAGAATATTATCGAGATTGGACATCGATAAATACGTAAAAGACTAGTATTGCACTTGTGCGCGTTGTGAGGGCACAACAATATAGTTCTCATATATTTGGGTATTGGATACTCATGCAAGTGTAATAGGAGGTTGTGTTTCACCGATGGTACGGGAAACAGCTTCGCTCTGGATAGACCCCCTCGGAATCCCATTGGCAGTATGACTGTGTGTCTATGGGAGTCCGAAATCAGGGTAGGTGTATTTGGTCTTAACCTGAGACTTGCACCGCTAATACTTACGACAATCAATATACTTTGGTTGAGGTCGTCCAGGGCTTTAACCGGTTCTGTGTACGTCAATACTGGGTATATTGAGAATCGTAGAGTATTGGGTGTGATGCCAAGACGGAAGTATCACTCCAGTCATAGTGGAGATGATGTCACGTAGGATACGGTATTAGTGCTCTTAAGTGCTGCGCGGCCATCAGGATATTATGACTAGGTCATGTATATCCGATTATAGAGACTAGTTACCAGACATCCGACATGTGTTTCGTACGGGGCAGACACAACTCCAGCCCCAGGCCTAGCACGTGACCATCCGATACTAGATCGATATGCACTATACGTTGTATACTACGCCTGATACAGATCCTTCATTCCTGTAAGGATATTTCCGGAGAATTGGGTAGGCATGGTGCTTTGCTAGAAGCCAACCTTGTCTTGTGAATCGGTAAAATGTAGTACTTGGTACTTACGGGGATCTGTGTATTTGCTGCCAACATATCCGGGGATCTCAGAATATTATCGAGATTGGACATCGATAAATACGTAAAAGACTAGTATTGCACTTGTGCGCGTTGTGAGGGCACAACGACATAGTTCTCATATATTTGGGTATTGGATACTCATGCAAGTGTAATAGGAGGTTGTGTTTCACCGATGGTACGGGAAACAGCTTCGCTCTGGATAGACCCCCTCGGAATCCCATTGGCAGTATGACTGTGTGTCTATGGGAGTCCGAAATCAGGGTAGGTGTATTTGGTCTTAACCTGAGACTTGCACCGCTAATACTTACGACAATCAATATACTTTGATTGAGGTCGTCTAGGGCTTTAACCGGTTCTGTGTACGCCAATACTGGGTATATTGAGAATCGTAGAGTATTGGGTGTGATGTCAAGACGAAAGTATCACTCCAGTCATAGTGGAGATGATGTCACGTAGGATACGGTATTAGTGCTCTTAAGTGATGCGCGGCCATCGGATATTATGACTATGTCATGTATATCCGATTATAGAGACTAGTTACCAGACATCCGACATGTGTTTCGTACGGGGCAGACACAACTCCAGCCCTAGGCCTAGCACGTGACCATCCGATACTAGATCGATATGCACTATACGATGTATACTACGCCTGATACAGATCCTTCATTCCTGTAAGGATATTTCCGGAGAATTGGGTAGGCATGGTGCTTTACTAGAAGCCAACCTTGTCTTGTGAATCGTTAAAACGTAGTACTTGGTACTTACGTGTTCGGATAGTCCGACGACCGTATTTGCTGCCAACATATCCGAGGATCTCATGGGTCGCTTCCCAATGATTCACCGATGATGTATGACTCGCACTTTAATTAATCTGGGATTAATTCGATGAGAGAGAAAATTAATCTGGGATTATTACGGAGATATTTTATCTGGGATAAAATATAGTCTAAAGAGAGAGAACGCGATTAATTTGGAATTAATCGGTAAAATAAATTTAATAAGTTAAATTTGATTTTTCTATTTAATTTATTTGAATGGGCTAAAATTAATATATCGGATATATTAATATGAATTGGATTTCATTACGAAATTAAAGTCAGACTTTAATGCGAACGAACGAATTAATTTAGAATTAATTCGTAAACGACGTTCGTAATATATTTGTGAGGCATCGATATTTAATTAAATTAGATTTAATTATTTAACGACGGAAGTTCGTTTAATCGGATTAAATGAAACCGAGCCGCGGCAAATGTTCGTAGAGATATTTGAATTTTGAATTCAAATATGTGGGGGGCCATGTGTGGTAGGTGTACCTACCACCCAACTACCTTGTTTTGCTTTTTGAAAAACCATTTACCCACACCTACCAAGTTTAGGGTAAAAGTGAAAATGGTTTTTCCAAAAGGTGAATAACAAAAAAGGGATCTCTACACTTTTGAAAAAGATATAATTCATTAGATGAATATTGAGATAACCCTAGAGACAACTCTCTCTCTCTCTCCATCCATCTCTCCTTCTCTTTTCTCTCCAAAGCTCACGCCCAAGGGGCTGTGAACACTGTCCAAAATTGCAGTCCAAGACATGAGAGAGAGAAGAAGCTTGATTTTGTGGCAAGATCCAAGTGCTAGTACACTTCTAAGAGGCATACGAAGGTGTTAGGGAAACCCACCCACTAGCCAGGAATCAAACGACGAAGATTGAAGCTCCAAATCTTAGATCCAAAACTGATAATTCATGGCAGTGGACTGCACTGCAGTGGGCGTGGAAATGGAGGTTAAAATCGTTTTGTTTGTTGTCGTATCGTCTCAACCGATCGATGTGAGTATTCCTCTATCTCATTTGATATATTCACACATGTTTTTCATTCTTGTTATGATCTTGGGACCTAAATAGAAACCAACAAATGGCATCAAGAGCCTAGGTTCAAGCATGAAACTTTTAGGGTTAAAATTTGGGGTAAACTTGATTTGAGCATGTTTTGGTTAAATTGATTGATTGAATATGCTTAATATATGTTTAATTGAAGTTTGATTGGATCAATTTCTTAAAATTAGTTTGGAACAATTTTTCCCCAAATATTTCCCCTTGGCCGAATGTAATAAGAATTTTATAATCTTGGATTTTTTGATTTTGATTCATTGGATGAGTTAGAATCATGTAGGATGATGTTAATTTAAGATTTGATTAGATTGAATTTTGAATTGAACAAAGTCCATAATTTCCTTATGTTGGCCGAATGGATAAGCCCTAATATAGTCTTGGAATTTTGATTTTTTGGACATTGGATGTGTATGAAATCATTCGGGAAGTTGATTTAATGTCCATTGTGGATTAATTGGATTGAAACCGAATTGGACATGAAATAACTCCCTTGGCCGAGACATGTAGCATGGTTAATGGGTTTGATTTTTCATCAAAGTATGTAAACATGTGATGATGATAAAAGCATGATTAATTGGACAAATGATGTTTTGGAAATATTGATTTGGTTAATTAATCATGTAATACACTTTGGTAATTAAATTGGAAATTTGGAATTTGGTAATTTAATTATTTGGGCCTTAAAATTGGATTTGGGCTTTTAAAGTTGTAAATGGGCTTATTGGGCTTTGTTGTACAAAGTTGGGTTTAGGCAAATTGGATTGGATCCAATTGGGCCCAAAACCGCTTCCATAAAGTCCAAATGCGACTTCATGAACCTTTAAAGTATAATTGGGCCTAATGGGCCGAAATTGATTTCTGGCTTATGGGGTTACTCCTTGATTGAGCTTTGGTTGCCGAAGCCCATGCCTTAAAGAAATTAATTTAAAGCCCATTGGACTTGAATTAAATTGACGTTGGACGTTAATCGGGCTTTGAGACCCGTAACGATTAAATTTGGAATTTAAGTCGTAAAAGGTTTATTAATAAAGTGTAATATTTAATTTGGAATTAAATAGTGAATTAGTATTAAATACATATTAAATTGGATTTAATGTTGTAGTTTAATTTAATTCGAGAATTCGTACTTTGAGTACTTATTCGCAAAAACGAGTTTGACTCGCGCAAAATCAAATCGTTGTTTGAACATTGGATGATCACTAATTATCAGATTAATTAATTTGATTAGATTAATTGATAACATGCTTGTGTGAATACATGGTTATGATGAATGAATAATGTATATCAGATGGATATTAGTTGGGTGGGGGCAATTTTGGAAATTTTTGTAATAAATTCGATTTATTAAATTGGACATGCGTGTCCAGCATTATCACCTCTATTCTCTTTGTATTCTCTTCTCACCTATTCCCCTCAATGTAAATGAGGTTTCTTTAGTAGTGTAGTGTAACGGGTAGAAATAATACAAGTGCTAGTTTGAGAGAGAAAGTGAGAGATTTGATCTAGGATCAATGTGTTAAGTATCCATCCGCATATCATTATTATTTATTTTCATATGCGCTTTATTATGTGTTTAGAATGCATGTTTAAGGGTGTATGTGTTGAGTTTCAATCAAGTCCCAAGGATCACAAACATGCATAAAAACGAGTTGAATACACAAAGGAGTAAGGCGGAATTCATACTCACATTGATGGTTTTGATGAAATGAAGAATACAAGCCTTCAAGCTTCTCAAACTCGCGGTAATGGAGCTCCTTGTGTTGCTGGACTGCTCGGTTTTGGTCCTTCTTGTCTCTCCAAGATTCGGCCATGGATGGACTCCATGGAAGCTCAAAGCTTCAAGCTCCAAAAATAAATCCAAGCTCACAAATTCGTTTCCCTATCACCATAATATAACCCATGTGTGAGCTAGCACTACTCTTCTTCATTTGCTTCTCAAAATTTTGGTCAAACCAGAAATTTTTATATGAAAAATCGGCTTGAAGCCGTGAGAGGGAGAAGATGAAAAGAGAGGGAAAAGGAGAAGTGCGTGAATGGTGAGAGAGAGAGAGAGAAAATGATTTTTGGTTTATATATTTATCTTGTTTTCCAAAAAACAAAAACAAATGTATATAAATCATTTTCATATATATATATATCAAAAGTCAAAAAGTAAAAGTTTATTATGCTTTTTCCAACAACCATATCACTTCTACTTTTTACTTTAAGTCACATCACATCACTTTAATAAAGTGACATGTTGTCAAGTCACATCACTCAAAGTGACAATTGATTTGACGCATGATGTGACTAACGATTTGACGCTTGATGTGACTTGCGTGCCGCGCTCGAATTCGAAATACGAATGCGCTCGCAATCACTCTCGGGCTCGGGTTCGCTAATTCCAAATTAACGAATTTTCCGTCGCGTCGTAATTAAATGATTACGCCTAACGAAATCACTATTCACGTCGCTAACGAATTAATTCTAAATTAATTCGTTCGCCCGAATTAAAATCAAATTTTAATTTTGCGTCGAAATCCAATTTCTAATAATAATATATCAAATATATTATTTTATCGATTAATTCCAAATTAATCGTTCTCTCTCTTTAATTAATATTTTATCCCAGATAAAATATCTCCGCAATTAATCCCAGATTAATTTTCTCTCTCTTCTAATTAATCCTAGATTAATTAAAGTGCGAGTTATACATCATCGGTGAATCTTCAGGAAGCGACCCATGAGATCTCCGGATATGTTGGCAGTAAATACGGTCGTCGGATTATCCGAACACGTAAGTACCTTGTACTACGTTTATACCGATTTACAAGACAAGGTTGGCTTCTAGCAAAGCGCCATGCCTACCCAATTCTCCAGAAATATTCTTACAGGAATATATAGATCTGTATCAAGCGTAGTATACCGTAGTATTGTGTATATCGTCCCAGTATCGGATAGTCATGTGCTAGGGCTGGGGCTGGATAAGTGTCTGCCCCGTCCGAAGCACATGTCGGATGTCTGGTAACTAGTCTCTATAATCGGATATGCATGACCTAGTCATAATATCCCGATGGTTGCGCAACACTCAAGAGCACTAGTACCATATCCTGCATGACATCATCTCCAATATGACTGAAGTGATACTTCCGTCTTGACATCACACCCAATACACTACGACTCTCTGATAAACCCAGAAGCGGTGTACGCAGAACCGGTTAAAGCCCTGTACCACCAAGACCAAAGTCTACCGATTATCGCAAGTATTAGCGATGTAAGTCACAGGTTAAGACTATACACACCTACCTTGATTTCGGCCTCTCATAGACACATAGTCATAATACCAATGGGATTCCGAGGGGTCTATCCAGAGCGAAGCTGTTTCCCGTACCATCGGTGAAACACGACCTCCTATCGCACTTGCATAAGTATCCAATACTTATATATATGAGAACTATACCGTTGTGCCCTCACAACAAACACAAGTGCAATACTAGCCTATTCCGCATTATCGATGTCCAGTCTCGATAATACTCCGGCTAGGGATATTTAATGATTAATCCTTCGTGGACTGATACTGTCTCATATCATCTCAATCCAGGAAACTAATCATATGGACCTCTCTTCATTTATATATCTATGGTGATTTAATCACAAATGATGAGAGTGCAATTTCCTTGTCACATAGTTAATTTGCTACAACAACACAATGATCTGTGCAAATAGTGACGCTATGGGTCATTTTGTCAACAGTATGATGATGAGACCTAAACAAAGATAATAAATTGGTAGCCAATTTGCACGCGAAAAACCCTCATCAAATATCATGCGTTTTTCCTTCCATTGAGTGATTCTTACTCAAGATCCGAGACTGGCATTGGGTTGTTGGCCAAAGTCAAGCCCTTGTCCGTCAAAGATGTGTTTGAATCACGAGAGTTTTGTTCTATATTTGTTGTCTGTTCAAGTTGTGGTTTGTTGGCCAAAGTCAATACCACTTCTTGTCCATCGACATTGATTACGAAGCTTTCCTTGGTCAATGGGTCGCGCTTGACTGGGATCACTAGGTTTGTTGTGCCAAAGCCAAGGCTTAGTTGATTCAGAGGAAAAAGGTTAGGTAATACATTAGATGTATTGGCATATATAAGATATATGTTTAGGATTTGGATATCCGCCTACTGGATCTAGGAATTGGATTAGATCCAATTGATCTTAGGGATCTACCTAGTTAATTATCATACAATTTGTTGGCCAAAGTCAAGATTGTGTGATATTTAACGGGATCCTAGCCCACTAGGAAACACGGTTTCCCGATTACTCGACAGAGGGTTAGAGGCTCGCCGAAAAATAGTGGGAGACAAGAATTGAATTTGCAATATTCGTTTAATTACTTGCCATACGCGCTCATTCAAATTATTCGTCATATAAATTAATGTTAGTTGGACTAATATTTAAATTGTTGTTTTTAATAAGCATTTGGACTGTATTATAGTTGATTATATAATTGGATTATAATAATCAATATATTTGAATTAATTAATTTCAATTTACAGTTGATTTTATAATTGGATTATAGTAATCAATGTAATTGAGGTTAATTGATTTAAATTATATTTGATTGTATAGTTGGACTATAATAATCAATATAATACATAGTACACAAATCGTTGATTAAATAGTTGGACTATTAGGAATCAAGATAAATGAAATATTAGTGTTTTAAAACATAATCCTATGTGAAAATGTATTTAAACGACTATATTTTAAATTGGGAATAATTTCATGATGGTCTTGGAAATAAATAATAAGTTACTTTATTTGATAAAATAACCTATTATGCCTAAGCCAAGAATTAAGCAAATAGTATAGCATAATCTTTGGAAGATTTATGTGATGATAACTTAAGTGCTTAATTCGATATACTTGTCATAAATCTATGTTTGGATTTAAGAAGTATTAAAATTGCAATAAATAAGTTTTGGAGGGTTAAAGACTATTCTCGAGGAGATAAAGTCAAACTTTGCAATAAGGTAAGTGGCGCAAGGCGCACCATACTTCAATATTCTAGAAACCCAAGGCTTGGCCAAAGGCTTCTGAAATATTTGAAAGGGCAAAGGCAAAATCATTATGATCTTCTGGGAAGATAAATGACATATCCTAAAGTGACTGCCGTTTGGATATGGCAGACACGAAGGAATTAAAGAAAGGGCAAGGCTCTGACTTTAAGAATGTTTGTCAATATTATGTCTATGACTAGTATTAAAATTGGATTTTAAAATACTTAGTGTGGTACATAAATTATATGGATTGATGTACAGAATCTGCTATAAGCAGGATACTGACTTCAAGCTGAGATTAATCTGCGAATCGGAAACATGATGAAAGTCGCTGTTTCGACCGTAGAACCCTAAGTTTAGGAACTACCTTTTGGGTATGTACTTAAATTAGGAACTGTTATAAAGTAACTAGTTTCACTAGAAACATTATCTTTATATCAGTGTTTAATCTGTTGCGGATAGACCTTTATATTCTAGAACACTAAAGTGTTTTTTATTATATAAAGAATGATATTAAGATAAACACATTAGATGTGAGTAACAAAATTTATATTTTGAATATAAATAAAATCTCAAACATATAAAATGACAAATATATAGCTCAAACGGATTTGATCAGTAGAGACTTATTTGTGGCATTGTTGTCTGGGACACAATCAAACAAGACTCGTATATCCACACTTTCGAAGAGTGGGTACTAGGACTAATTTGATTCTATTCAAATAAAGTCTACGAATCTAGTTTATTGGGCAAAGTGCCTAAAACACTATTTACTTGGTAAAAGTGCTAGTGCCACCGATCTGTTAGCCCTATTCATAGTGAAGAAAGTGGGCCCATATCTAGCAATGCTAGATGTGAATATGAATATTTCGT
This sequence comes from Zanthoxylum bungeanum, assembly GCA_019454045.1. Classification (NCBI taxonomy): domain Eukaryota; kingdom Viridiplantae; phylum Streptophyta; class Magnoliopsida; order Sapindales; family Rutaceae; genus Zanthoxylum; species Zanthoxylum bungeanum. Next base: position 86,007 of record SKCR01000074.1, read on the forward strand.
GACCTTAACGGATGTGGCATCACGTTATGGTTGTGTGTTTCTTTTGAAGAACACAAATCGATAACTTTTAGAGTTTCGACACGAAGTAGACAAACAGATCGTCTAAAGTATTAAACCGTCGGGGTAAGACCGTAATGGAAAATACTTAAGCAGTAAGTTTCAAAAATACGTGAAAGAGTATAGTATTCTTTCAATGAGGACTCCTCCCGAGACACGTCAGTTTGACTGTGTGTCCGTATGGAGAAACCGAATTTTTTATACATGATAAGGCTAATCATGAGTCACTCTGAGCTACCATTTCCTTCAACGGATATGACATTAACAGTGCAAGAACTTATTTTGAATAAGGATCCATAATAATCTGTTTGACAGATATCATATTAGATATGAACGGGAAAGAAACCGGTTTCTCATTCCTGATGATTTGGGTATGCTAGGCATATGTTTGGATGATACCAAACTAAAACCCAAATAGGATAAGTGCCAATTGTAGGTCATCCTAGGGATACCATAAGTATAGTACTTATACATCTCACGAGAGAACAATGTTATTGTTGCTCACCATGCGGTTTTCCTAAGAGGAATATCGATATGCAGTGGTAAGTGGGAGGATGGTATAACTAGATGAAAGTCGGAGTAATACTATTCAAGGCACGAAGTCCTTAATGGAACACAGATAGTTCATCAAGGATGAAACTATACCATTAATCTTCGAATACACAAGAACTGCGTAGATCGGAGAGAATCTGAAAACAACCTGGTGTATGGGTTTCTGATCTCGCCTCATAAAGATGTCAATCTTGTTGAGGTAGACCAACCGACTACGTTTGAGGAAGTGATACAAGGTATCGACTCCCTTTTATGGCAAAGTGCCATGAGTCCGAAGTGGATTCCATGTATACCAACTATGTTTAGACACTAGTTGATGTACCGTAAGGCATTATGCCTATTGGTACTTAAATGTCTTCAAGGAAGACATACATGGATGGCAACATACCAACGTACAAAGCTAGGCTTTTAGCGAGAAGAGAAGGTATCGTTATCAACATTGTGTTGATTACGGTTCAACTTTTACCTGTTGCCACGGTAAATCCATTTGGATAATGCTTGCTGAAATTGTACATTTATGAAATATGTCGGTTAAAGATCAAAATCGCTTTCCTTAAATGGAAACCTTTTGGAGGATGTTTATAACATCCTAACGATTTTGTTGTACCTAAATCAGCAAACTAGGTTTGCGGGTTGTTCGATCCATGTTTGGATTGAAGCAAGCATAAGGTTCTTGGAGCTAACGTTTTGATGTAATCATAATGGTTTATGATTTAATTCAAAATGAAAATAATTCTTGTGTATATAAGGAGGTTAGTGGGAGGGCACTGACAATGAATGTCCTGTATAAAATAATGATAATATATGTCATTTCTTGGAAATGATATTACTATAAAACAATCGGTGAAAGCTTGGCTTTCGAGATAATTCTCCGTAGAATTCTTAGGAGTAACAACCTTTATTCTAGGAATAAAGATCTATTGGGATAGATTTAAAGTTGTTAACACTCTCTGAGAAATTGTACATTTAAAATGTACGTGACCTGGTGTCTCATACGCTTTGAGCATATGGAGTCACAATCAGACCAATCCGAGTGATAGTCACTGGATTGAAGTTAAGAACATCCGTTAGTATCTTAGAGAACTAAGGATGATGTCTTATTCTGTGGAGATGGAGAACTTGAAGTGACTAGGATCGCTGTAGTAAGTTTCCAAACTGATAAAGACGACTATATGTCGCAAACGGTACTATAAAGTTTAAATACCGGAACAGTGAGCTGGAAATCTTCCAAGCAAGAAACTGTTACCATATAAACAACAAATACGGATTATTGCTGCAGCTGAGGCAGCAATAGAAGCCATTTGGGTCGATAATAAATCTAATTAGATTAGATATAGTTCTGTTAGCGGCTGAGCTAGGTGTCAGCACAGGCTAAAGAATTAATGGTCTCATCAACGATCCAGATATATACTTTGATATTCATCTGATTCGTTCGGATCATACATCATGGCGATGTAATGATCGTATAAATCGCATCAGACGATAATCATGTAAATCCGCTGACGAAAACCTTTTCTCAGCAATTTGAGCCAACCGTACATAGTTCGGGTGTTAGGCACTCGAGTGACTGGCTATAGGCCAAGTGGGAGATTGTTGGACAATTATGACCCATAGCGTCACTATTTATACAGATCATGGTGTTGTTGTACAAATTAACTATGTGACAAAGGAGATTGCTCTCTTATCATTTGTGATTAGATCACCTTAGATGTATAAATGATGAGAGGTCCATATGATTTGTTCCTGGACGGAGAATGATATGAGACAGTATCAGTCCACAGGATAAATCATTAAATATCCCTAGTCAGAGTATTATCGAGATTGGACATCGATAAATACGTAAAAGACTAGTATTGCACTTGTGCGCGTTGTGAGGGCACAACGGCACAGTTCTCATATATTTGGGTATTAGATACTCATGCAAGTGTAATAGGAGGTTGTGTTTCACCGATGGTACGGGAAACAGCTTCGCTCTGGATAGACCCCCTCGGAATCCACATTGGCAGTATGACTGTGTGTCTATGGGAGTCCGAAATCAGGGTAGGTGTATTTGGTCTTAACCTGAGACTTGCACCGCTAATACTTACGACAATCAATATACTTTGGTTGAGGTCGTCGAGGGCTTTAACCGGTTGTGTGTACGTCAATACTGGGTATATTGAGAATCGTAGAGTATTGGGTGTGATGCCAAGACGGAAGTATCACTCCAGTTATAGTGGAGATGATGTCACGTAGGATACGGTATTAGTGCTCTTAAGTGCTGCGCGGCCATCAGGATATTATGACTAGGTCATGTATATCCGATTATAGAGACTAGTTACCAGACATCCGACATGTGTTTCGTATGTGAGTATTCCGCTATCTCTTTTGATGTATTCACACATGTTTTTCATGCTTGTTATGATCTTGGGACCTAAATAGAAACCAACAGAACCTTCAATACACACACACCGTAGGTCACAAAGGGTATCTATACTTCCTAAACGCTTGTATTTGATATAAGAAAAGAGTCTCGATGTTCTCTTAGTTGAAGAGGCTGACCCTTTTACCTATAGAGAATCGATGTTGGACATCGACGCCGTGAAGTGGCAATATGCCATGAAATCCTAGTTAGACTCAATGCATGAGAATCAAGTTTGGGACTTGGTTTCGTTTCTCGAAGGAATTGTTCCTATCGGTTCTAAATGGGTTTACAAGAGGAAACGCAGGCCTGATGGAAAGATTGAAACCTATAAGGCCCAACTGGTAGCAAAAGGTTACACACAGCGACCTGGCGTCGACTACGATGAAAATTTTTCACCAGTAGCAATGCTTAAGTCTATTAGGATTTTGCTTTCCATGGCTGTTTATCATGATAACTAGATTTGGCAAATGGATGTCAAAATGACTTTTCTAAATGGATTTCTTGATGAAGAAATCTATATGGAATAGTCGGAGGGTTTTGTATCCAACGAGAACTTGGGTATGGTATATAAGCTTAAGAAGTCCATTTATGGACTTAAACAAGCGTCACGAAGTTGGAATCTTCGAACGAGATTATTAGATTATCTGGTTTTCTCAAGAATTCGGAAGAATCATGTGTGTATCAGAAGACCAGTGGGAGCATGATGGTATTTTTAGTCCTATATGTTGACGACATCCTAATCATTTGGAATGATATAGGGATGATGTAAGATGTCAAAGCTTACCTCTGTAAGAATTTCTCCATGAATGACCTGGGAGAAGCTTCCTATGTTTTAGGCATAAAACTCTATAAAGATAGAGAAAGGAAGCTGATTGGGTTATCCCAATCAACGTACATAGATAAGATCTTGGAACAGTACAATTTTGGTAACTGTAAGACAGTAAATATACCGTTTAGACATGGGATTCATCTTTCAAAGAAGATGTGTCCGCAAAAAGAAGAGGGGAAGGTTAGAATGTCTAACAAACTTTAAGCTTCGTGTTTGGGTAGCATAATGTATGCCATGTTATGTACTAGGCCTGATATCAGTTTTGCTGTTAGCGTAACCAGTAGATATCAGTCCAATCCAGGCAATGACCATTGGATGGCCATTAAACATATCCTGAAGTATCTTAAAGGTACTAAGGATAAGTTGATTATATATGGAGGAAGTGAACTATAAGTTAATGGGTATACATATTCCGACTTCTAATCGGATCTCGATGATAGAAAGTATACAACTGGATTCATCTTTACCCTTAACGGAGGTGCATTTTGCCGGAAGAGTTCCAAATAGGGCTCAACAGCAGATTCCACCATAGAGGCAGAATACATTGCAGCTTCTGATGCTGCAAATGAAGCTATATGGATTAGGAACTTTATCACAGAATTGGGAGTGATCCCAAGTATCGAGAATTTTATTCTGTTATACTATGATAATATTGGAGCCATTACGCAAGCAAAGGAACTGAGGGCGCATCAGAAGTCGAAGCATGTGGAATGCAAGTACCACATCATTCGAGAGATTGTGTCACGATAGGAGATTATCATATGCAAGGTACCGAGTGAAGATAATGTAGCAGACCCGCTTAAGAAGGCCATTCCTCCAAAGTTATTTGATAAACTTGTGGAGTCTATGGGTATTAGATACAATCGATATTGGCACTAGAGCAAGTGGGAGATTTTGTTAGGGTTAGTGCTCAAAGCGTAAATTTCCTGTTGTATTTCCTTGTAAATACTTTTGTAAATTTTTTATTAAGAATAAAATGAACAATTTCTATAATATAATATATCTATTTATATGGTAAAGACGTAATTGACCTTAGAATGATTAGTTATGATACAGTTACAAAAGCATCGCAACTGACATTGAGTTGTATCATTGTCATTCTTATACAGTTCCTGGTCAAGGTTTACACTACTTGGTCAGTAAAGTAAACTTGTTGAGACCGGTACATGTCATATACTGGAATATTGGATTCCAATGGTTTCTCAATGAACCATCAATCTTGGAGAATTATATAGACGTGTAGGTGTTTATACCGGATAAACACTGAATGACTCATAGAAGATTCTTAATAGATGGTACACCAACGTCGGTAAGAATCTTCTCAGGTTGAGTAGCATTTGTGATTCTTTGACTTGAGATACCACTGTGGGTATATGAGACATCCTCCATACTTAGATAGCAGTCACGTCACCGATCTATTTAGATCAGACCTCCGCCTGTTCATTGGGTATGGATAGATCTTTAGGATATCATGTGTGTGTCAAGATAGGATATGTCAGTTCTGTGTATAGAGAATAGGTAGTCCATATATGATTAGCAATCAAATAAAAACCATGGGCCTGTGGTACACTTTAGAAATATGTTCTAAATGTTCTTCGAGAGTTTCCTAATAGAGACGTCGACAGGATTGTCCCTATAGAGTTTGATGTTTACATCTATATCTCTGGGATACATCTGGATGCCTGTAATAGAGGAATTAAACATATTACATGACCTTGACCTATGTGATTCAGCGAGTTTATCCGTGTTCGTCAAAATTTCCGGTTATAGACACGAAATTAGATTTTGTGACGGATATGCCTGAATCTATAGAGTCTCACCTATGAAATATACTCGTAGAGCACTATGGCAACTTTTATGAATAATACTGATTATTTATAAGTCGTTTAAAAGTTAAACGAAAAATACATGCAAATGGACCTAATGGTCATTTCCTTATTAATGTGTTTTTGTATTTAATGAATGATTTTATTAAATAAACATTAATTAAATGTCAAATTGTGATATTGACATAAATCATAAATATATATGCATTTGAATATTTAAAGTAAATATAATACATATATTTAAAATATTTATATTTAAATAATTATTTAATTATTTAATTGTTAAATAATCAAAGTAATTAAAATATAAATATCTTAAGTTATGATTACTTTTGGAAATGACTTTATTTGATTAATTTGACTTGTTGTTAATCATTAAATGTTATAATGATCAAATACACAAGTGGATTGCCTTTACTTAAATGAAACAAAAAAATTCTAGATATTTTGTCCAAGAGCTTAATTGGAAAGTATAAATTATTTTGTTTCATTTTTCATTCATTAAGTTAAGCCATCGAATATTACAAAGTGAGTTTGAGAGAAAAAGTTTGAAGAACAAAAGAAAAGCTTGGAGAACTTAGATTTTTGTAAGTTTTTCTTAACCTTTTTCAATTAGAAAATTATTTCTTTGATACTAGCTTCAACTTGTGTTTCTTAGAATTTTCTCTACACTTTAAGTTTGTAATTAAATGGTTAGAAACTTATTTGAAAGATGCTTGCATGTTTGATTAACAAAGAAAGCATGAAATTAGTTCATTAGCTCTCTTTTGATTATTTGATAATCAAGTTGCCATTCTAGAGTTGTTAGGCCACTCATTAATGACCTAGAATTTTTCTTGAGTTGTTTCATGGTGGTGAGACTTGTTTGGTGTGGTGAAGATCGATTTAAAGTTTTGAATTTAATTAATATGGTGTAATTTGTCAATTTATGGAAATTATAAAATTAGGGTTCTTAACCCTTTCTAAATTTGGGGCTTTTCATATATGTGTTAAATAATGATGTATATATGATGTATATTAAATTTGGGATTGATTAGATTTGATCTTCACTTGTTTTGAACAAGATTTGACTAATTGTAAAATTTGAATTCCTTTGGGGGCATTCGGCTATTTTGGAATTTAGTGGAGATTTTGTTGCAATTTGTGTTTTTCATGTATTAGACATGTTAAATACATCTTGGTAATGATTTTGAATTACTTAAAAATATATTTGACAATTTGAGGACCAAAATGAACAAAATGCAGAGTATTTGGGTAATTCGGCAATTCAGAAGAAATTTGATTTCTTGGGTAAAAATTTCAGATATTAAGTATTGTGTGATTAAAATAAATAAGTTCATTTTAATTCCCCGAGAAAAATTTTTGAAATTGAAAAATTTTGATTTTCTGCTTTCCGCTGCGTTACCCGACAGTACCCCTATAAAACCCCAACAGTGTCTATTGGAAACTCCTGACAAATCTTGATTTTTTGCTTCTTTTATCTTCCTAACTATCCTTTACTATTTGGGGAACTTGCTATCTATGCGAGGTACTCTAGGGCTATTGGATCAGCTTGGAAATTTTTTTTAAGGAGGAACAGAACATTACTTGGAGGGAAGAAACCTTACTTAGGTCTACTCAATGTTTTATTCTGTAGGAAACGCTTTCCTTGCGCAGCGAAAATGATATAGGCACACGGATCGGACTTGAAAATTTTTTTTGCCCTTCTCCTTTAATTGCCGAATTGAACCAGCAGTACTACTGAAGTTTTGCTACTGTTTTAAGCAAAATTTCAGCCCCGAAACAGCCCTCGATCAGCAACACAAAATCAGACTGTTTTAGCACCAAAAATGCGCCCAACACACTCCCGAACAGCCCCTGAAATTGCGTGGATAGTGGCTGTGTTTTGGTTCTGATTTTTCACTTGAAAATAGCCCCAACACAGCCCCAAAGCACTATTATATGTTCCCCAAAAATTCTAAATTAAAACAAAACCAAATCGGGTTCCGTTTCACCTAGTAAATGGGCGGCAGTGAGCAATTTGTAGCCTCACTGCCGTGAATAAGAAAATAAGATGAAGATGAAGAAAAGTTCGACACAAAAAGTATTCCGAGCTATGTCTCGTTACCAACGGAAATTTGTGTGGGCAAGACTCACAAAATAATCCCTAAACTATTTAGTGATTAAGTCACACAATAACTTTTGTTTTTGGATTTTTGGTTTTCTTGTGTTCTTCTTTTTCTTTCTCAACAATTGAGAGGATTTGGAAGAAGATCAAAGGTGGCTAGGGTTATAATCAATTCTTTCTAGCAAAAAGAAAAATAAAACCTTTTTATACTTAGGTTTAATTGTTTCCATAAAATAACAAAACCTTTCCCTCTTCCTTTTGTAAAAATCGGCAATGGCATAATAAAATAGGTATAAATCTCATTTATTTTCATTAATTTTGTAACAGTAAAATAACTTTCCATAAAGCCAAAAGTGTTACAAAGTTAAAAGGATTAATGTCATAATGTTTTTGTAACTTCCAAAATTAAATCAAGAGTTTCCAAAACCCTTTAATTGGAAATTACAACTTTAGCCTTATTAAATTATATAAAATATAATTTAATTTAATTCATTTAATAATTATCATATAATTATTAAAACCATATATTAACTTTTAATATAAAGTTCCAAGTGTGACATAATAATATTAGTAATCATATTAATAATATTTATACATATGTGAGTATATAATTGGACTATCCAGTTATACTAAATCCGCTATAGTAAACCGAGCTAGCACGGGGACCAAATGGACCTACGGTTCCGAGCTCCAATAATCTCGAAATATTAATTAAGCTCTTAATTAAATATTTTGAATTATTAACTTCGGGTTATTCCACTAAAATCCTGAAGTTGCACTCTTGTTGCCGCAGATGATATATTAAGCCGAACCAAGTCAGAGTCCATCGATATAGTCAATACATATAGATTAACCCTTCACGAGTATCTCGTAATTAGAGTCGGGTCATAATGTCTGTTATACCCCTCTAATTATTTTTACCTTAAGTACCATTGATTCTCTAATGAACGATTTATTCATAACGATTTTGAATTTTAATCTTTCTATTCGTAATAGAAAGACTTGAGCGCTCTAACCGTTCAAGTACCGAATCAACCCTTAAGAAAGATACTCCTCTACTTCTCGCAAGAAGGAGTGAACTCCATGTCTATATAAAACGTTCCCAGCTACACAACAGACCATGCCCTCAAAGTACGTAGCTATTGGTCGAGACTGCTACACCAACCTCACATTTGTAAATCAAAGGACATAGTCTGCCATGCAGGAGTTCGTAGTACACTTAGGATTAACTTTTAATATAAAGTTCCAAGTGTGACATAATAATATTATTAATCATATTAATAATATTTATACATATGTGAGTATATAATTGGACTATCCAGTTATACTAAATCCGCTATAGTAAACCGAGCTAGCACGGGGACCAAATAGACCTACGGTTACGAGCTCCAATAATCTCGAAATATTAATTAAGCTCTTAATTAAATATTCTGAATTATTAACTCCGGGTTATTCCACTAAAATCCTGAAGTTGCACTCTTGTTGCCGCAGATGATATATTAAGCCGAACCAAGTCAGTGTCCATCGATATAGTCAATATATATAGATTAACCCTTCACGAGTATCTCGTAATTAGAGTCGGGTCATAATGTTTGTTATACCCCTCTAATTATTTTTACCTTAAGTACCATTGATTCTCTAATGAACGATTTATTCATAACTATTATGAATTTTAATCTTTCTATTCGTAATAGAAAGACTTGAGCGCTCTAACCGTTCAAGTACCGAATCAACCGTTAAGAAAGTTACTCCTCTACTTCTCGCAAGAAGGAGTGAACTCCATGTCTATATAAAACGTTCCCAGCTACACAACAGACCATGCCCTCAAAGTACGTAGCTATTGGTCGGGACTGCTACACCAACCTCACATTTGTAAATCAAAGGACATAGCCTGCCATGCAGGAGTTCGTAGTACACTTAGGATTAAGATCAATCCATATATGACCATCTAGTATATCGAAATGACTTTCTTTGTTTAACAGATATTAAAAGAATGTCATTTCCATCTGGGTTCAGTCCTTTATGATCACATCATACACTGTGTCTCCATTCTCATGTCTCTACATGGACGATCATGGATCAAGGTCGCCATACAATTATAGAATAGACTGCAGCTATAGATAAACCACAAACAAAGTACCGGCTTTGTTTGCTCTCTACGGACTATTTAAGATCACTAATTTCAGACTTAAATCTTCTTATGTATGACACTCATACACTAAGTCTGAAGGTACATAAATAATCTATGGTATTCAAGATAATTTATAATATGCGAATATTAAACAAACATTTTGATAAATGAATAATGCATCATTTTATTTCAAAACACATAAAGCCGTTTACATTACACGTAGCTTTAGGGTATACATCCCAACATATTCTTGCTTAGGCTTACTGTATTCTCTTTTACTACTATAAGTTCCAGTGTTTTCTTTATCATCTATTTATGTATCTCTACCTCTTACTGCCACTAGTCGCTCGAACATCTATGTATCATACCTTACTTTTCTTATAACTTTCTTTTCCAACTCCTTTGCGTGATTATTCTCGGAACCTCACTATTTATTCTTATAACTTGTCTTAAATTCCTGTTACTAAACAAATATTTCTACGGAAGGATTCTCGGTTAGAACAAAGATTACGATAACTTTATTCGGAAGAAAAATTCTATAACTTCAGGAGTGCTTACTAACCTTTCTATATGACATGAGGACATACACGAGGATCAGATATTGGAGAGGTAGTGCCTCGCATACTAGTATCGCAGGCATACTACGTATACAAGACCCCAACACTATACCCACTGCAGTCATTGTCTCCCTAGACCATGCTCTGATACCATCTTTGTAACATCCCCCTCTAGGAGATGCTACCGGCAGTGAATAGGCAGTCATTTCCCTTTGGGCCTCTGACTTCCTGACTATGATCAACTCATACATAGGGACTCTTGCCCAACTCATAAACGTGATATGCAACTCAAAACTCAAAACTGTATATTCAACGATATTCATTTATACAACTCTGTTCATAGACACATGTAACTCATCACAAGACTCATACACTTCTAATATCTGACATACAACTTTACTTGACACGACTGTGCTGAAACTCTGTACATGACCTGATGGACCATACACCCTAGTGACTACCATCAGTATCCGTCCTCTTGAGCTCATCCTCCGGATAACTTGTAAAATATAAACATTGGGAGTTGAGGGTAGATCGTTTGGACGATCTAGTGAGTGGACAATTTTAAAAATGAAAACTGAAATACTTTACAAAATATCCATTTGTTTCTGAAGTCTAAATCATCTTCAAGAAATTAATCCTTTCTGAAATCTCTTTCTTGTCTGATAATACAACTATTTCTGTAAAACCATTCTTGAAATCTTTTATGTCTATAAGATTCTGAATTTCTTACAAAATTGTTTCTCGTAACAGCTCTTTTATAAGACCGTCATTCTGAAAACCATTTCTCTGAGTATCTCTAGAAAATCTGACGTATGTGGGCGTTATGTATCGTCGTCCCCCCATACGCCTAAACTAGTCGTCTTGGGGTGTTACGTATCGTCGTCCCCCAAGACACTAAACTGGAGCCATGTGTGTAAATCTATGCCATTTGGGGCATTACGTATTGTCGTCCCCCAATGCATGCCAATGTCCTGTCCCTGAATCTAGGGTCTGGAGGTGTTACGTATCACCGTCCTCTAGCCCTGAAACCTAAGATCTAGGGGCGTTACTTATCGCCGTCCCCCTAGTCCTGCTCTACATGTACACATGTCATGTCTGTCAATTCCAGAATCCGTCAATTCCAATATATGTACCAAGTTACATCTGAGGTGGGTTTTTCCCTCATGCCTCGAAAAATCACAAAACCATGCTTTATGAATTATCAATTTTTAAAACATTGGTCAAAACATTTTTATTCATAAAACATCTGAAATAAACTTGGCTAACGCCCTAAGTATAGAAAAGTAAGTTTCAATCTAAAAAAAAGTAAGTAAACACAACTTTTAGAAAATAGTCCACTCACTGATTTTAGGATCTGGTGGGTACCACTTCGCTTCATCGAAGAATATTATGGATCATACGATGATCTATAATCGAGAAACTCAATTAGAATATAGGTGTGATGCATGCTTCGAAATTGGACTAAACTTATCAATTCCATTAATTTTTAGAGACCACATGATGTATTATGCTTGCGACTTATCAAATTACGTGTATATGTCTCGATATGAAACTCTTAGGGTGGTTCCTAATATCCAAAGTTGAAACTGAGATGATATGAAACTTTTTCTGTATCGCATCACGACGTCAGGTTTGGGGCGTCGTGACGTCAGTTTGGCGCGTCGCGATGCCCATGAAGGCAAAGTTAAGCATAACATGTTCTGTTTCGCGTCACGAAGCCGAACACTACGCATCGTGACGCCCACCTGATCAGATCTGAGACAGAGCCTCTGCTTGTTACGCATCGCGACGTCAAATATTGAGCGTCGCGATTGTCACTCAATCAGGCCCGAGGCAGTGAGCCTCTGATTCTTAGGCGTCGCGACACTAGATGTTGGGCGTTGTGACGCTAGGTCAATTTCAGGGCCTAACATCAACTCTTCAAGGACATACTCCATAATAGGCCCAACACCCTAATCTTTATACAAGTTAAATCAACTATTCATATTCAAATTATCATAATTATTTCCTTCTATCATCATCACAAAATCAAATTCCCAAAAACCTCAATTTGCTCATTCTTTAGAGTTTCCTACGTTGGGGATTTCTCAAAATCCTAATTTTCTTAACACCAAGACAATATAAACAACCCAACAATACTCATTTATCATCAAATCATCAAAGCATTAATATTTCAAATTTGAGTCAAGTCTTCCTTACCTTATTTTACTTGATTTTCTTCACCAAATAAGTCTTTTTAGCTTGCCATTCCTTTTCTTAACTTGTTGTGGGTTGGTGTGCAATGACTCTTCTCTAATTTTGGGCAAGAAATTGGCTCTCTTTTTTTCCTCTCTTCTTCTATTCTTCCTATCCCTTCTTACGTTTCTTACTATTCTCTCTATTTTTGAAGATGAATGAATAGTCAGTCTATTTATACTAGGGGCTAATGACTCTTATTGTTAATCTTGATTAATTTGGTTATTTCTGGAGGAGTCTAGGGGCTTGGAAGATATTTATGGTTATTGGGCCAAAATGAGAAAAGTGATGGACTTGGGTTGGAAGGGTAATTCCTTTCTTATTTCTTATTTTCGCCACTGTGCAGAGGGTTTGGGAAAATGACCAAATTCGATCTAGTTCTTCTCAAATCAAAATTTGGAAAAATGTTCAACATAAGAGTTGTAGATATTTGTCTTAGCTTTCCGACGGTATAAAATTCATAAAACGCGGAGATCGTATGAAGAAGTTATGGCCCAAATACTAAGGGTTGTTCGGAGTAGAGCATCAGACAAATTTCGTATCGGGATTGCAAGGAATTTACCGAATATACAAAAATTCAATTGATGAGCACATACATGCTTGAACATGATATATATCATGTATCATGCCTTCGATAACGTAATAGTCGTTGGGATTATCGGGTGTTACCGGGGTGTTTTGGTGGAAAAATACAGACCTAAATCACTACCATTGTACACGTAAAACATGGGCTGTTTTGGGTGAGCTGTGCGCGCATATAGGGTGCATAAACGGTCCAGATCTAGCTGTTGTTCGAGGGCTGAAATATATTCAAAAACAAAAGTATAATAAGTTTCAAGGGGATGGTTACATTCGGCCAAGAAAGGGAGATGGTCGATCTTGGTGCCTAAGCCGCTTCCGTTGCGCGAGAGAAATCGATTCCTACACCAAAAACGATAATGAAAGAGACATTGGTCATGTATATGTCGTGTAGATGACTATTTAGTTGATATCTATCAAGTATACAGGACAAACAAATGAAAGAAGATCGAAGCTAAATTTATCAACGATTGGGATCCTGTAGATCTCACTCATCTTGATGCCTCAGATATATTTGAGGACCCGAGGTGAATGATTGATCAGTGTAGAGGAATTTGATGAGGATGTAAAATGTTATATTTTCCTCCCTTAATGTTTAATCTTTTATATTTATTGGTGTCTAAATAAGCTCATTATTTTCATATTTTGATTTATAATGCAATTGAAGGCTTTAAACACAAACAAGGCTAATTGGACAGTTGTAATCTGGACATAACTCTTTCATCTAAGTTGTAAATGAGATGATTCAAAATTCTATGGAACACTGAGGCAGAGATCCACACAATTTCATGTTTTGAGGTTTGAGAGATACTGGTTGTATCAAGGTCGAATTTTGGCTTGAAGTTGTCGCACATGAACTGTAGACACCCTGGAACATTCCAATTTTATGTGCGGATATAGTGCTGATTGGTTGGTAAAATTTCCAGATTTTCGGCACGAAAATTCCAACTAAAATACTACTTCCCTAGTTATATTAGGGCCTTTCTTAATTTTTTTTTAAAATTTTTCCTTAAATAAATCAGATTTGACTTTGATATTTTAGGATAATATTATAATAATTTTAGGAGATTTTATAGGCTTTCAAGACTGGTCATAAACGTGTATAAAGGAGAGGATAAATGACCAGAGAAATACATCCCCTTCAGACCCCTCTTCTCAAAATTCTTCTTTCAGTTTTTATCATGGCCATGCGTGGCTAAACTTTTGTACCTGGTCAAAGGAAATTGAAGTCTTAGGATCAATAAAACTGTGAGATCTAATTTATTTTCATTGTTTAATTTACTATTTGACTATCAAATGTTCTTCAATACTTAATTTCATGATTGTGCTGTTTGATTATTAGGAGGCCCACTAATTTATTATTCGTTACAATCTATTCGTAGGTTAGATATCAAATCTGTAATTGTTTGATTCGTCTAACTTAAAATGCAGCTAAGGTTTAATGGTTTGCTGCATCAAAAATTATTAAACTTTAGGAAGAACATACGACTAGATTAAATATGACCTCTTTTGTTTGTGTTGTTTAGTTTCATCGATCTCTCTAATTCTTAAGGCTGCCACTAGATTGAACCTTAGCACTTGTCTTAGGTTGTTTAGTAGTGAGGGTTAATTAGATTGCTTGTTTTCTAATTAACTACGGCTTAGGAGAGATAGGAAAATAATCCCAAAAGTGAATATTCAAAATATGAATTAATATATATTTGCATCATTGATCGGTTGTAAAATTCCAATGGTGGATGTTGACTTAGATCAAAAAAATTTCTCTGCATGATTGATATTCATACTTTAATTTAAATTGTTCTTTAATTATGCTTATTAAAATTGTTTATGTTAAATTCCAAATCCCCATCCCTTTTATTCACATAGCATAAAGTAGACTAGATACTCCTCGTGGGAACGATCCTTACTCACACTACTACATATATTTTTAAGAGTTTAGGTTTTATTTTTGGTTGCATGCGATAGCACACCAAGAGACAGAACCAAACACATCTCATCATAGTTCTTCTACATTGATGATCTCTAGTAGAACAAGCAAATTAATGTCAAGCAAATACGTTCCACTAATAACTTTACAGATTAATTTACAAAAGATTTACCGACATCAACTTTTGAGAAGCTTATACATACCAGTGGTATGTATAAAAGTTCATTTTACTTTCTTTTTTTTTTTTCCTTTGATCAAGTTTTGTCTCTTTGGGTTTTACTGGTAAGGTTTTAATGAGACAATATTATCATATCCAAAACTCAAATAAATTATGTGAGACTAAAATAATTTATTGTGTGGTCCCCACTACTTTAACCTCTTATTGAGTAGATAATTACTCTTCAAGTTTTATAACTTATCTCATATTGCTAGAGATAACTATCTCATCAATATAGAAGATATTTATAAGATATTTTATTCTCTATTATTTCTCCTTTTATAACATGTTTTTATTATTAAATTATAAGAAACATATTATATTATAAGAAACATATTATATTATAAGAATATAATCTCCTATTAAAATAATAAACCTACATAGAAACCACTCACAAAACCTAACCAATTTTTTGAATTTTAGATCTATTGTTATTTGTAATTTTATTTTGAATTTTTGATATAAATTTTTCATGAATTTTTTATTATTTATTGTGATCAAAGATGCAAAATCTAACCATTAACTCTTGTAGAGCAAATTACAAATATTGTTTGATAACTCAAATAAACGAATAAGACATAATATTAAATATAAAAAAATTAATTGTTTCATTTAAAATATAAAATCGGTTAGATCCGAAATATTTATAAAATCAATACATGAAATAAAATTAGGATTTTATTATGGTTTAAAATAATAATTAAAGACATGTTTCACCCGCACAAAATACGGACCCTTGCGAGATTCCCATGTCCTGAATCCATGAATGGCTAGTTTGAATAAATTGTAGAAAAGTGCCAAAAATGATAGATAAATAGGTCATCAAATAACATACACGGTCGAGTCACATATTTTTCATGTCTATGCTTGAGTCACATAACCTGTCTATGCTTTTTAGTTTTTAATATCTGTGTTGATGGGGATTTCTGCGGTTAAGTCTTTTGCACAGCTCGGTAAGGGCAGAAATGGTAATTCACCTCATCTAGAGGACAAGGGGTCAGAGGAGTTGTATCGCTCCAATTTATTGGGCATGACCGGCCAGAGGATGTAGCATGACACAGTTTCATAAACTGACCACCTCAAAGCTATGGCCGACCACTTTTGGTCGTAGGCTCGGTTCGGTTCTATTCTGCTCCTATTGAGCAGATTGATGAGCTCGGCTATTTCAACTCAAGATGGAAACAATTTGAGAAGTTCAACAAGTAACTTGACCGACCTCCTGAAGACCGACAGAAGATCAGAAGGGCTGGATCTTTCCTTCGACACGTGTCATTTCCCGAAAGTACTTTACAGGCTATCACCATTATTTTTTAGTGTGGCAGTGAAGAAAGCAGAGTGATGTGACAGGCCGTCAGGCAATAAGCTTACTTTTGGTGAAGACAGTCTTGGGGCAGAGAGCCCGTCAATCAGTCGGTGACCACGCGGGAAACATCATAAAATTAGAGGAACAATGTGTATTTCTCGAGTATATAAAGAGAGGGTAGTCTCATTTGTATATGTTGGGTCTTTTAGACGAAAAATAACTTGTAAAGAAATAGAAAGAACACCACTTGTAACACTCTTTCAACTGCACGGTGACCGGTGCTTACACACGCGTATAACGTAAGCGCACGTATCATTCAAGTAGTATAAAAAGTATCGATCACACGAGGACTTATTACCTAAGCTATTAATTTTATGAGGTCAAATGATTACTAGTATCTAACAGGTTGTTTGATTGATTTGAAGTGGTGACGATTCTAAATTTAAAAAAACAAGTAAATAAAATTGTTCGAAAATAGGTTTAAGAAAATTCAATATTAAAAACTATTTAGGGTTGTGAATCTTTCTAATATCTTTTAAAAGATGAAGTGGTTATTTCATGGTTGTGTAATAAATCGGTTTACTAACCTGGAACACTAAATTATGCGAAAGCCTCTGTCGATGGTCAGACGCAAATACCCAGTTTAACCCAATTGAACCATATGTCTATGTCAACCAAATTATCTGGATTCATTAAGTTTAAGTTCCAATTATAGCTACCCCCGCCCCACAGGTATATGCCTATCTTGTAAGGAAATCTATTAAAGGGTTATCTATCCTCAAGGAAGATCGTGGGCTATTAAGTCTAAGGGTGAAACCTAAAATCCCTATGTCTAGTTCATTTTAGATTTACCAGATCAATCTTATTAGTGGCCAATTAACAAGACGCATTAGGCTTAAGACATAATAAGTAAACCTTTAAATTACCCAAACTAAAAAATAACCCCTTATAAACCGGTGATATTAAAAGTCATCACAACCCCAGATAACTAACTTAGTTACGACACATAACTAGGGCTTTAAAAGACATAAAGTAAAAATACTGAAAAGTAATTGCGGTAAAGTAAAAGTTGAAAAGTAAATTGCAATAAAATAAAATAAAATGCTAAGGTAAAAGGATCAACTTTTACTACTACTAATTTAGATATCTCCCTTAATATAATATATTAACTTGTGATTATTTTACCAACCAGCCATATAGGCGGTAACATGATTAAGTCAAATTAAGTCCAACCAGCCATAAAGGCGGAACTGAAATAAACCTGCCATATAGGCGGTAAGAAAATTTAATTACCAACTGACCAATCTGGCGGTATCCTTGATTAGTCAGGTTTAAACCAAATTAAAATGAATTACCAACCGACCAATCTAGCGGTATCCTTTTTAAGTCAAATTTTAAATAGTGAATATATTATATTAAAGGGAGATTAATCTAAATAGCAATAGTAAAAGAATTACCTTTCACCATAGCAGGGGGAAGTTACCTCCTCATGGTGAATAGTAAAAATTCTAAAAATAAAGAAAGTAAATTACTATTATTACAGAACGTAATTAAAATTAATTACAATACTAAATTTTAAAGAAACTAAGAAGAGAACTCCCTATTTACATCAGAGAATTTAGAGAGAATGGTACCTCTAAAACTGAAAAATCGAGCTGAAATTATTGGCCTCGGTATGCCATGGGCGTCGCGACGCACGTTGATCACTGACACGTGTTGGCTTGTCTTCGCGAGATCGTGACACGTGTCACTCTTATGTCGGCAGTCGAATTATTAATGTCGGCAACATGTGATGGCGACACGTGTTCAGGTGCACGTTAGCATGATCCGCTGAGATTTTGACACGTGGCAGGGTGCATTTTAACGTAGATAGTGATTGTCGGCATATTAGGATGATGACACGTGGCAGGCGTATTTTAGCAGATCGACTGTGATGTTGACACGTGGCACGGCGCACGTTAGCAAAGTCAACTTTTCAGAATCTGACACGTAGACCCGACGCACGTTAGGAGTCGCGACGCCAAAGGCTTGCGCATCGCGACGTGCCAAAATTACCAAAATGCCATTTTTCCAATTTTCATTGTTTTGGTCCAAATCACCTCCAGAATATCCTGAAACTTTATTTATCTACAAAATAACACAAAACACATCAAAATATTCACAAAACTCAAGAAACTATGTAAAATATTAGGTTAAATGAGTGGGAAATAGTGATATAATTACCACTCATCACACCCCTAAACCTAACATTTTGCTAGTCCTCGAGCAAAACATAGAATAAAATACCATAAGTAAAATTTAACTAAGCCACTTTCGTAGGGATCACGGTTGCATTTAGCGTATGCAACAAGCCTTTAAACCCCTAGGTGTCTCTAGTTGACGAGTTGTAGTCTCGTGAGAGTTTACAGCAATGATACCCACAAACATTTTACAAAAGTAAAAATGTAGTAAAAACTAATGCACACAAAAGCAAAAAGACGAGAGAAAAGCGAATAAAGAAGTTAGTGACTAATCAGGTGAAACTTCTACTCCAAGTTACTAGTTGTTTTCTTTCTTTCTAAATTACTGAATAAGTAAATTCTCCGATTATATTTACCATTCTCCATATACACAGCCAACAAAATATTAAACAACTCATTTTTGTCCACAACAGTCATAAGTGCAGTTGATAAAAGAGTAATATTTTTGTCCTAAAGTTTTATCGGAATTCACACCTTTTGTAGCAATGGAATAATTTTTCTCATTTTTCGGATTTTTTATTTTTTTTTTTTTTTTTTTATTTATATACAATACCTTCTGTCTATGTAGTGAGTGTTGGGTCGGTGGCTCCCAAACCAGTTGGCTTTAGGGCACCAGGTGTTAAAACACCCCTACAGACTTAATTACTCAGACTTCAGATATAGATATTTTTGCAGCATCTTTGATCCATGTAGCGAGCTTTGGGCCAGTGACTCCCAAACCAGTTGGTTTTAGGGCACTAGGTGTTAAAACACCCTTACAAACTTAATAACTCGGATCTCTAAAGTTTTTTTTTTACTTTATTGCTTTTTTAGATGCTTCCTCCAATTAAACTAGAGCACTGAGTTTCCATGTATGTTGATAATATCTGCTAACTGAGCATATGAAGATCCATTTTAGTCAATTTTATGGAGAATTTACAAATTAAATAATTCAAAAGGAAATAAACAAAAATTAACTTGTTTCGAAATAGGTTTGAGATACGTCTCAGGAGTGGAAACTCCTTACTCAGCTATCTCTTACCAATTTCACATTTTTAGTCAAAATAAAAATGCAAAAACGCAAAATATTTTTGTAATTTTTGAAAAAAATTTGGACTAAAAATAAAAATAACACACAAACTAAAAACAAGGTACTGATTAACTAATTCCTTCCCCCAAACCTAAATGAGACATTGTCCCCAATGTCTTAAACATTAGAAGAAGAGTTTAGAAGATAATACCTGATTAGCTGAAATTCTACAGGAAATTAAAGCTTAAGATCCAGATTAATATGACGCCTCTTACCACGATCGTCCTCGGACCAATTTATCTTTGAAAGGATAAGGTCAACTTGTGGTTCATAAGCTAAGAGCTGGTCTATTAGATCCGTAGCAGTTCTGGCAGTAAAGTGGAGTTCTTTTAAAGGTTTTGATACGAACCCATTTCTCCGGGCATCATCAAGAAACACACAAATAAAATCATAAAATCCATCAACGTTAAACAGCCCAATTGGTTTCTGGTGTATGTTCAGGTTCGCCCAAGATAACACTATAAAAATTTCCTCCAATGTACCCAAGCCACCTGGCAAAGTAATAAAAGCATCAGAACGGTTAATCATTTCTACCAATCGTTCAGACATACCTGGCACGATTAGTTCCTCTCTGTTTGATGATCCAATAAGATTTTCCTCTGCCAAGGGTTTTGGGATGATTCCCAAAATGTGACTGCCTCCTTCCTGTACAGCTTTTGAAACAATCCCCATTAGTCCAAGATTGCCACCGCCATATACTAAGTGCATATTCCTTGCAGCTAAAACTCGACCCAATTCATGTGCTACTTCTACATATTATGGTTTAGTTCCAACACTACTACCGCAAAACACACATATGTTTTCAACTCGTCTTCTTGAAGTGGCTTCCATGTTTTACTCTGGATGTCTTCAAAAGTGCAATGATGAGTTGAATTTATAACACCTGAAAAGGGTGAGTAAAATAATAGCACTAGTACCTGCCAAATGACAATTATTAGTTAAACAGTAAAATAAATCGTGATAGTGAAAAAGGTCTGGATCCTGTCGGAGAAAATAAAAAGAAAACAACAAAACAAATTACAATTATTAGGAAAAGACAAAGAGATATAATATGTACAAGAAAATTAGCAGCTTGATTGACGTCTATACGTCAGGGACAAGCTTCCCATCCAATTTTCTTATAAATTGGAAAATAGGGTCTTGAGTCAGATTCCCAATACTTAACTGTTATCTTTCTTTTTGGAATTGTGTATGTAATCTGCGAATTTCGTGATACACAAATCCACAGGGATGCGTCTCAAGAGTTTTAGATATGTCATCCAAAGACTCCTTACTCAAGCCATCCCTAATGAAATTAATCTTATCTTCGCGGTTATCAGACACCATTCCAAAAGAACGACAACGAGTATCACAAAACATACGAGCACATTTATAACAAACACACATTATTTTGGCTCTTCTCTTTTTAGCATATGTTCTCCTTCTTAAACCAGGCAGATGTGAAATAAAAGAGTCAGAAGACTCACCTGCCGATCGAACTTGTGCTTCAATTAGCCAACGAATATCATTAGGAATACCTTTGATCATCAGTAACCTCATTCGTTCCAAGCGAGCTTTGTAAACTTTTATCAGAGATTTTTTAGGGAGAGAAGGAAATTGCTTGCGAAGATTTGCGAGAGCTTCTTCCATCGTGAAAGGACTTAATCTGCAAAAACTAAACACACAAAAATAAAACACACGAGATCACAATATATACACAAATTGCATGGGTTGCCTCCATGCGAGCGCTAAGTTTAAAGTCGTCAGCTAGACTTGACTTCTCGATCGTTAAGCTGGATTTGAAAGTGTGACACTTTCTTTTTGTCGCTCAAATGATTCTCCCCAGTAGTGCTTAACACGCTTGTTTTTAACCTTGAATGTTTTATTGGAGTCAGGATCATGTATCTCAACGGCTCTATCTGGTAAAACATTGGTGATCAAATGGACTTGACCACCTTGATTTTGGCTTCCATTGGAAGAATTTCACCCTTGATTTGTTTAACAGTACCTTCTACCCTGGTTCCAGTTGTATGCTCACTAACTTCTCATCATGTCTCTTCTTGGCATTTTCTTTGTACAATTTGGCATCCTCAAAATGCTGATTGTGAAATTCCTCCAATTCGTTGAGCTGGTGGAAATTTTTCTCTTATGTTGCTTGTAGTGCAAGAATTGGCTTTTTCAATGTAAAAGACGCTTTATCTTCAGGCTCCACAGGTAATTGACATGTTTTGTCAATATAATTTTGCATTGTATTGGAGTTCTGAATGATACTGTGTATCACATCAAGTCTGAAACATTCCTCCTTCTTTTCATCATCCGGGAAATTCATGGCCTTGAAAACATTGAATGTTACCTCTTGGTCATGTACCCTCATGGTTAATTCTCCATTTTGTACATCAATAATGGTTCGACCTGTAGCCAAGAATGGTCTCCCGAGGATGATTGGCACGTCTGCGTCTTCTTCCATATCAAGGAGAATAAAATCTGCTGGGAAAATAAATTTGTCAACCTTGACCAACACATCTTCAGCTACGCTTATTGGAAATACGAGCGTTCTATCAGCAAGTTGTAGAGAGACTGAAGTTGGCATTGTTTCTCCAATCTGCAGTTTCCTGAAAATAGAAAAAGGCATCAAGTTAACACTTGCACCTAAATCACATAAAGCCTTACCAAAGTTATGTTCTCCTATGATGCAAGGAATGGTGAAACTTCCAGGATCTTTCAACTTCGGGGGAAGTTTCCTCTTAATGATGGCGCTGCTTTCTTCCGTCAATGCTACCGTCTCGTAATCTCCCAATCTATGTTTTCGTGAAAGAATGTCTTTCATGAATTTTACATAGCTGGGCATTTGTTCCAAGGCTTATGCAAATGGAATGTTGATGTGCAGCTTTTTGAACACCTCCAGGAAACGAGCAAACTGCTTGTCCAGTTTGTTTTTCTGAAGACGCTGAGGAAAAGGTGGAGGTGGAGTGATCTGTTCTTTTTCCTTTGCTTCTTTTTCCTCCGTCTGTTGCCCTGCTTCTTTTGGAACTTCCTCAACAGTTGTTTTGGCTCCAACATTTTTGTTGATTCCAGTACCGCTTTTTAACATGATGGCATGACACTGCTCATTCCCTATGTTCCTTGGATTTGGTTCTGTATTGCTAGGAATGGTACCTGGCGGTCTGTAACTCTAAGCATTGGCCAGTTGTCCTGATTTGATTCTCCAGTGCTTTGATGGAAGCAGATTGGCTCTGAAACATAGCATCATTCCTTTTTAACTGAGTCAGCACTTCTGCTATCTCTGGTTCATTTACCTGCTCATGGCCTTTGTTCTGTTGCTGGAATCCAGGTGGTGGATAGTTCTGTTGCCCTGAATTGTTGCTCCATGAAAAATTAGGATGATTCCTCCACCCTGGGTTGTAGGTATTGGAATATGGATTGTTTCCATGTCTGTTGAAATTGTTGACAAAATTCACCGTCTCTTCAAGTTGGTTTGGTTCTGGTGCTCCTCCATATGGTGAACTTGTGGATCCAGTGTTGAGAGTCTCCATGAATTTGCATATCTGATCCAGCTTGGCGTTGACTGTTGTATTGGCTCCACTTTCATAAATTCCTGCAATTCTTTGGATCATGCTATTTTCTGTTGGCCACAAGGAATTATTGTTGGCCATTTCTTCGATTAGGTCCCAGGCTTGATCTTCTCCTTTTTCCATTAAAGCTCCTCCAGCAGCAGCATCGATTGTCATTCTCATTATTCCAGAAAGTCCATTATAGAATATTTGGACTTGAAGCCATTTTGGAATCTCATGGTGAGGATATTTCCGGAGAAAATCTTTGTACCTTTCCCAAGCTTCGTAGAGAGTTTCTGCGTCTTGTTGCACAAATGATGTGATGTCATTCCTCAACTTTCCAGTTCTGGCTGGTGGAAAGTACTTTGCAAGAAATTTGGTGGCTAAAGTGTTCCAAATTGTGATGGAACCTGCTGGTACTGAATGTAGCCAAGCTTTAGCTATGTCCTTCAAGGAGTATGGAAAAACACGCAGTCTCATTGCTTCTTCAGCTTCTCGGTTGTAATTGAAAGTGCCGCAAACTTCTAGGAAGTTGCTGATGTGAGCATTAGGATCTTCAGTTGTATTCCCCCCAAACTAAACTGACTGTTGAATCATCTGGATGCATGTTTTGATGTCACCCGCATTTGCTGGTAAGGGAGGAAGTACAATACAAGAAATGAGTCTGTCAACCACTGGAATGGTTCTGTCTCGAATGGGAATTGGTGGTGAAACCTCCAAAGGTTCAGGTTTCATGTTGACTAAAGCTTCTTGGCCTTCTCGCCTTTCCCTTCTCAACTGTCTGATGGTTCTTTCAATTTTCGGGTCAAGCGGTCGAAGTTCAAAGCTTCTAGTTCGTCTCATGAAGGATCTGAGAACCTGAAACACAAGAAAACAAAAACAATAAGTAAAAAGAAAATTAGATACAAGTAAAGGTATCTAACCTTAAAACTAATAGTGAAAGATAAATAAGTCCCCGGCAACGGCGCCAAAAACTTGACCGGTGCTTACACACGCGTATAACGCAAGCGCACGTATCGTTCAAGTAGTATAAAAAGTATTGATCCCACGAGGACTTATTACCTAAGCTATTAATTTTATGAGGTCAAATGATTACTAGTATCTAACAGGCTGTTTGATTGATTTGAAGTGGTGACGATTCTAAATTTTAAAAAACAAGTAAATAAAATTGTTCGAAAGTAGGTTTAAGAAAATTCAATATTAAAAAATATCTAGGGTTGTGAATCTTTCTAATATCTTTTAAAAGATGAAGTGGTGATTTCATGTTTGTGTAATAAATCGGTTTACTAACCTGGAACACTAAATTATGCGAAAGCCTCTGTCGATGGTCAGACGCAAATACACAGTTTAACCCAATTGAACCATATGTCTATGTCAACCAAATTATCTGGATTCATTAAGTTTAAGTTCCAATTATGGCTACCCCGCCCGACAGGTATATGTCTATCCTGTAAGGAAATATATTAAAGGGTTATCTATCCTCAAGGAAGATCGTGGGCTATTAATGTTGGGGTTGGTGCTCAGAGCGCCAATTCCCGGTTGTATTTCTGTTAAATACTTCTGTAAAACATTATTATTATGAATAATATATGCAGTTTCTATAATATAATCTATCTTACTATATGATAAAGATGTAATGACCCTAGAATGATTAGTCATGATACAGTTGCAAAAGCGTCGCAATGGACATTGAGTTGTATCATGACGTTGTCATTCTCAGACAGTTCCTGGTCAAGTTTACACTACTGGTCAGTATATTAAACCCGTTGAGACCGGTACATGTCGTATACTGGAATATATGATTCCAATGGTTTCTCAATGACCATTAGTCTTGGAGACTAGTATAGACGTGTAGGTGTTTATAGCGGATAAACACTGAACGACTCACCGAATATTCTTAATGGATGGTACACCAGCGTCAATAAGAATCTTCTTGGGTTGAGTAGCACTTGTGATTCTTAGACTTGAGATGCCATTGTGGGCACATGAGACATCTTCTATACTTAGACGGCAGTCACGTCACCGATCTATTTAGATTAGACCTCCGCCTGTTCGTTGGGTGTAGACAGATCCTCAGGGTGTCCTATGTGCATCAAGATAGGATCCGTCAGTTTTGTGTATCAGAGCATAGGTAGTCCATATGATTAGCAATCAGATAAAACCATGGGCCCGTGGTAAAGTTTAGAAGCTAGTTCTAAACATTCTTTTGAGATTGCTAATAGAATAGTCGACTGGATAATCCCGATAGAGATTTGACGTTACATCTATATCTCTGGGATTTATCCGGATACCTGTGACGGAGGAATTATACATTTGCCATGACCTTGACCTGTATGGTTCAGCGTGATTATCCGTGATCATCATAATCTACGGGTGGATAGATTATGGACACGAAATTTGATTTCGTGACGGATATACCTGAATCTAGAGAGTCTCAATAATGAAACATACTCGTAGAGCACTAGAGCAACATTAATAAATAATATTGATTATTTATAAAGTCGTTTAAAGGTTAAACGCAAGATACGTGCTAAAAGGAGTAGATAGTCATTTGCCTAATTATTGTGTATTTACATTTAATACTTGATTAATTTAAATACACATTAATTAATAGTCAAAATGAGTTATTTGACTTATATTCTAAATGAATATATGTTCTTAATATTTAATGTAAATATTATATATATATTAATATATTTGTATTTGATTAATTAATTAATTATTTAATTGTTAAATGATTAAAGTAATTAAATATATAAATCTTACATTAGGATATATGAAGTAAATGACATTAGTTGCAATTGTTGACTTTAATAAAATATCTAATAAAGTTGTTTTTGATATTTATGCAAGTTGATTAAATGATAATTGAAATGAAATTGAAATTACAATTTCTTGTATTTGCCTTTGATTTTCGGCCAAGGTGAAAATGTTACAAGTATATATTGTTTTTCATTTCATTTAATTGTTTACCTAATACACTTTACAAGAAACACCATTAAAGAAAACAAAGAAAGCAAGTGAAGAAGAAAAGGAAAAACTCAAAGAAAAGCTTGGATTTTGTAAGTTTTTCAACTTACTATTAGAAGGAATTTGTTCCTTAGGATCTAGGCAACATCTTGTGATGTTCTTAAGTTATTCTTTTCATTATTTCTTGTGTTTTTGATGATGGAAATTTGGTTGAAAGTGTTGAGCTGTGTGATGAAGAAAGCTTGTAACTATTGTAGTTATAACTATTCTTTTAAGGTTTTCGGAAACCATGTTGCTAATCTAGAGTTATTGACCCACTCTTAAATGACCTAGATTTGATCTTGAGTTTTTTCATTGTGTTGAGACTTGGATTGGATGGAAGAATGATGATTGAAGTAATTGATTAAATGTATTTGGTCTAATTTGTCCAATTTGTGAAAATTGAAAAATTAGGGTTCATGACTAATTCCAAATTTGGGGGTTTTCATATATGTTGTGTATTTATGTGTGTATATGCTGCATATAAAGTTTCATGTTGATTGGATATCATTGGATGTGTCTTGAAGCATGAAAGTGCGAAATGCACAAAATGGAACCTAAATGGTGCTCTCGGCCAAGACTTGTTTTTGGGGATTTTGGTTGCTTTGGTGTTTTGATGTTTTGAACATCATAAGTTCATCTTGGAAATGATTAGAATCATTCAAAATTGATTAGATCAATTTCGGACTAAAATGGACAAAAATACAAAGCATGGTAATTTGGTAAATCACTTAAATATGATTTATTGAATTTTATTTCATATTTGATTATGGAATATTAAATAAATATTTTTATTTAATTAATCCGAGAAAAAGTTTTGAAATCTGAAAATCGTTTTCACACCGCTTCCGCTGCGTTACCGGATTCACCCCCTAAAAAAAACCCCCTACAAAATGGTATCAGAGCGAGTCTGATTCTAGGCCGCCTAATATGATTAGCCTTCATTGAATCAATGTTTAATCATGTTTTCTTTGATTTATGCATGCTTATTAGGATCTAAATTGGTTAGATTTAGGTGTAATGACACTTAGCGAAAATCTCTAATTAATAAGGTTTGAATGTAATTTTGTTATTTGATGCATGTTGTATGTGTTGGATAATATGACCCATAGCGTCACTATTTGTACAGATCACGGTGTTGTTGTACAAATTAACTATGTGACAAGGAAATTGCACTCTCATCATTTGTGATTAGAACACCATAAATGTATAAATGAAGAGAGGTCCATATGATTAGTTCCTGGATTGAGAATGATATGAGACAATATCAATCCCCGAAGGATTAATCATTAAATATCCCTAGCCTGAGTATTATCGAGACAGGACATCGATAATGCGAATAGGCTAGTATTGCACTTGTGCGCGTTGTGAGGGCACAACGGCATAGTTCTCATATATATAAGTATTGGATACTTTATGCAAGTGCGATAGGAGGTCGTGTTTCACCGATGTACGGGAAACAGCTTCCCTTTGGATAGACCCCTCGGAATCCCATTGGTATTATGACTATGTGTCTATGGGCGGCCGAAATCAAGGTAGGTGTGTATAGTCTTACCTGAGACTTGCATCGCTAATACTTACGATAATCGATAGACTTTGGTCTTGGTGGTACAAGGGCTTTAACCGGTTCTGCATACACCACTTCTGGGTTTATCAGAGAGTCGTAGTGTATTGGGTGTGATGTCAAGACGGAAGTATCACTTCCGTCATATTGGAGATGATGTCACGCAGGATACGGTATTAGTGCTCTTAAGTGCTGCGCGGCCATCAGGATATTATGACAAGGTCATGTATATCCGATTATAGAGACTAATTACCAGACATCCGACATGTGCTTCGTACGGGGCAGACACAAATCCAGCCCCAGGCCTAGCACATGACTATCCGATACTGGGCCGATATACACAATACTACGGTATACTACACTTGATACAGATCTATATTCCTCCTGTAAGAATATTTCTGGAGAATTGGGTAGGCATGTCGCTTTGCTAGAAGCCAACCTTGTCTTGTAAATCGGTATAAACGTAGTACGCGATACTTACGTGTTCGGATAGTCCGACGACCGTATTTTACTACTGCCAACATATCCGGAGATCTCATGGGTCGCTTCCTGAAGATTCACCGATGATGTATACTCGCACTTTAATTAATCTGGGATTAATTAGAAGAGAGAAAATTAATCTGGGATTAATTGCGGAGATATTTTATCTGGGATAAAATATTAATTAAAGAGAGAGACGATTAATTTGGAATTAATCGATAAAATAATATATTTGATATATTATTAGAATTGGATTTCGACGCGAAATTTAAAATTGGATTTTAATTCGGGCGAACGAATTAATTTAGAATTAATTCGTTAGCGACGTGAATAGTGGATTTCGCTAGGCGTAATCATTTAATTACGACGCGACGGAAATTCGTTAATTTGGAATTAGCGAACCCGAGCCCGAGAGTGATTGCGAGCGCATTCGCATTTCGAATTCGAACGCGACACGCAAGTCACATCAAGTGTTAAATCACTAGTCGCGTCAATTGTCAAATCACTTGTCACTTTGAGTGATGTGATATGATATGTTGTCACTTTATTAAAGTGAAGTGACTTGATGTAAAAAGTAGAAGTGATGGGTGAAAAGTTGAAAGCTTTTGCTTTTTGCTTTTTTGACTTTTTAATTAAAGTTTTGTATATCCTTTTATTTTATATTACTTGGTAAATAAAGAAAAATAAAATGATATATAAAAAGCATCACTTTCTCTCTCTTGTTTGTGTGATTCACGGTTTTTAGGCTTTTGGAGCCAAAAACCCTTCATCTTTCTCTCTTCTTCTCCTCCTTTCACGGCTTCAAGCCGATTTCTTCACAAAATGTTTCGGGTTTGACCGAAATTTTGAGAAGCAAATGAAGAAGAGTAGTGCTAGCACACACATGGGTTATATTATGGTGATAGGGAAACGAATTTGTGAGCATGGAAAAGCTTGAAGCTTGGAGCTTCCATGGAGTCCATCCATGGCCGAATCTTGGAGAGACAAGAAGGACCAAAACCGAGCAGTCCAGCAGCACAAGGAGCTCTATTACCGCAAGTTTGAGAAGCTTGAAGGCTTGTATTCTTCATTCATCAAAACCGTTCAATGTGAGTTATGTTTCCCGCCTTACTCCCTTTGATTGTGTTCATACGAATTTTATGCATGATTTATGATCTTGGGACTTGATTGAAACTCCACAATGGTATCTTGAGCTATTGGTTGCATAAAACGAATTAGGGTTCTTGAGCAAAATTTGGGGCTTTTTGATTTAAGCATGATTTTAACAAATTGTTTGTTTAAGAATGCTTGTATATGAATAAATTAGAGTTATATGTAATCAATTTGATGAAAAATTAATTGGATTGATTTTCCCCAATTTGCTTAATGTTGGCCAAAACTTTAATTTGGGTAAACTCAATTTGAGAATCAAATGATTAAATTGTTTAGTATATATGCTTGAATGAGGTTGAATTGATGTTGTGCATAATCAATTTCATGAAATTTGGTGGATCCATTTTCCCCAAATTTTGGGCATGACAAATTTGGGTAAACTTGATTTTGAGCATGTTTAATGAAATTGGATGATTTAGAATGCTTGAATGTTGTTCAATTGATGATTGATTAGATCATTGATGAAAAAGTGTTTGGAACAATTTTCCCAATTTGCTTGTGATGGCCGAAAATATGATCCCTAAAATGTCTTGGATTTTTGATTTTTTGTTCATTGGATGACTTGCAAATCATTTGGGATGTTGAATTTATGTTTAATTTGGTTCAATTGGATTGAATTTGATTGGGCATAATTTCCCTCTTTGGCCGAGACACTTGAAGCATGTAATTGGGTTTGATTTTGATCAAATCATGTTGGACATGATTCATTGATGTTAAGCATGATTAATTGGACAAATTTGATGTTTTGGAAACTTTGATTTGGGTAATTAATAATGTTATAACACTTTAGGTGATTTAATTGGGAAATTTGGAATTTTTGGAATTAAATTATTGGGCTTAAAATTGGATTTGGGCCTCTTTAAGTTGTTATTGGGTTTATTGGACTTTGTTGTACAAAGTTGTTTAGGCCAAAATTGTTGGATCCAATTAGGCCCAAAACCGCTTCCAAAAGGCCCAAATGCGACTAATGAACCTTTAACGTTTAATTGGGCCTAATGGGCCTAAATTAATTTATGGGCTTATGGGGTAACTCCCGGATTGGACTTTGGTTGCGGGTTTGACCCGAGTTGACCAAAAGTCCACGCCTCAAGAAATTAATTAAAGCCCATTGGACTTTAATTAAATTAATATTGGATATTAATCGGGCTTTGAGACCCGTACCGATTAAATTTGGAATTTAAGTCGTAAAGGTTTATTTTATAAAGTGTAATATTTAAATTGGAATTAAATAATGAATTAGAATTAAATGCGTATTAAATTGGATTTAATTATGTAATTTAATTTAATTCGTAGAAATCGTACTTTGAGTACGTGTTCGCATACGAGTTTGACTCGAACAAAATCAAATCTTTGTTTGAACATTGGATGATCACTAATTATCAAGATTAATTATTTGATTAGATTGATTGATAACATGCTTGTATGAATACATGGTTGTGATGTTTGAATAATGTATATCGGATGGATATTAGCTGGGTAGGCGATTTTGGAAATTGTAATAAATTTGATTTATTAATTGGACCTTGAGTCCAGCCTTATCTCCTATTCTTTGTATTCTCTTCTCACTTATTCCCCTCTATGTATATGAGGTTTCTTTAGAAGTGTAGTGTAACGGGTAGAAGAAATATTTGTGCTAGCGAGAGAGAAAGTGAGAGATTCGATCTAGGATCAATGTAAAATATCCATCCGCATATCATTATTATTTTATATCATATGCGCTTTATTATGTCTTTAGAATGCATGTTTAAGGGTGTATGATGATGAGACCTTAACAAAGATAATTAAAATTGGTAGCCAATTTGCACGCGAAAAACCCTCGTTAAATATCAAGCGTTTATTTTCCTTCCATTGAGTGATCTTACTCAAGATCAGAGATTGGCAAGGGTTGTTGGCCAAAGTCAAGCCCTTGTCCGTTGAAGATGTGTTTTAATCACGAGGCTTTGTTCCATATCGGTGTCGTGTCCAAGTTGTGGTTTGTTGGCCAAAGTCAAGACCACTTCTTGTCCATTGACATTGATTACGAAGCTTCCATGTCAATGGGTCCGCGCTTGACTGGGATCACTAGGTTTGTTGTGCCAAAGCCAAGGCAAGTTTTTATTCAGAGGGAAAAAGGTTAGGGTATACATTCGATGTATAGGCATATAAAGATATATGTTTGGGACTTGGATGTCCACCTACTGGATCTAGGAGTTGGATGAGATCCAATTGATCTTAGAGATCTACCTAGTTAATTATCATACAATTTGTTGGCCAAAGTCAAGATTGTGTGATATTTAACGGGATCCTAGCCCACTAGGAAACACGGTTTCCCGGTACTCGACAGAGGGTTGGAGCTCGACGAAAAATAGTGGGAGGCAAGAATTGAATTTGCAATATTCGTTCAATTACTCGCCATACGCGCTCATTTAATTATTTTGTCGTTATTTTAAATGTTAGTTGGACTAATATTTAAATTGTTGTTTTAATAAACAGTTGGACTGTATTATACTTGATTATATATAATTGGATTATATTAATCAATATATTTGAATTAATTAATTTCAGTTTACAGTTGATTTTATAATTGGATTATAGTAATCAATGTAATTGAGGTTAATTAATTTGGATTATA